>CAXKVR010000089.1:0-282462 GCA_964058845.1 Carex sylvatica
TTAACATTTATTGCAACAAATTATTTTTGTTGCAAAATCCTTAATTTAGTGCTACTAATTCTTTTACCGTTGCAAGAATGGTCTATTTTCGTGTAGTGGAAATCTCACTGGAAGCCATGAAAGATTTGAGCAAGAACTTAGAGAAGAAGAAAGAAGGCTCTTGATACCATGATAGGATTCAGAGAGAGAAAGAGAGACAGAATGATTCTTTCATTAACCTTGAAATTATACAATAGTCTGGTATATAATACCAGCATATGTCTAAGTAATTAATCAGCTGTAATGCTACACAATAGAAGACAGCCTCTAACTAACAATTTTTTACAATGATGAACTAATTAGAAGTATACCCCTGTGGAACTAATGCGTCTAATAACCTCTAATTCTATAAAGATGCTATACATACATTGTAAGATCAGAACATTTTTTATACAAATTTTCACTCGTCATCTCCTCACAAATTATTTCATAGTATTCTCTTTGCTGAAAAATAAATAAACCACAAAATAAAATTCATATCAGAAAACAACCATTGTAATTTGTATGCATTGGAAAAGAGATTGAATAGCAAAGTGCATACCTTGTAAGTGACAGATGGGGTTATTTTAGATAAAGCATGCTCAAAATGAGATGCCTTAATAGAGCATTTATATGAGATACTGGCTTCATTTGCTAAGAGTCTTTTCTCTCGAATTGCAAACATAGCTGCTTCATTCACCAGAGAGGCAAGATCTGCACCCGATAGGTTTTTGCACCGTTCCATTCGGGCCAGAGCATCAAGGTTGACATCGGCATCAATGGGCTTGTTTCGTGCAAGAGCCTTCATGATTGCTGCTCGCTCGTTTGCATCAGGAAGTGGAACATATAGTTTCTTTCCAAATCTTCCTTCCCTCAGGAGTGCCTCATCCATCACCTCTATCCTGTCATATCATATGAAAATATCGATATATAAGATAAGAATGATTTTGCCTCTATATAACATGTTATATGATATGTAGCAACAAATATAAAATGGGACTTCTTACCTGTTTGTGGCTCCAATAACAAAAACACCTTGACGGTCATCAGCCCCGTCAAGCTCTATCAGAAGCTGATAACCAAATTGAACAAACAAATAAATAAACAAAAGTCAAAAAAAGAAAAAATAATTAGCAAAAGAGAGAGGGTAAAAGAGTATATATTTTAGGTGTCGTAACGCATACCTGGTTCACAATACGATTCTACTACCCTATTTTCATCTTGGCCTCTCTTTGTAGTAAGAGCATCTATCTGAAGAAATTAACAACAAAAGATAAAATTTGTTGGAAAACATTAAGGAAATTGAAAATCATGTACTTTGTATTCTATGGCTTTGTATAGAAAGAAAATATATATACTTGTCATGCATTCTATGGCTTTTACTTTCTCATGCCACACTTGGTTGCTAAGGAATAGCAAACTGCTATGCCCAAATATCAGTTTGTACCAGTTTGGTGATATCTTTATGTATAGCCATAATACTATATACACATGCATTACCTCATCAAAGAAGATAATGCAAGGGGAGTTGGTACGTGCACGCGCAAATAACTTTCTAACTTCCGATTCGCTTTCACCTACATATTATTTAATATTTCTGGTCCCTGAAACAGAGAAAAAAATAATTAATCCTAGCACATTTTCAAGAAATGATGAAACATATCCCAATATATATATGAACTGTTAGGAAGAATCAGAATGTACTGTTTGGCTATTAAATGGCAATATAAGATAAGATATTTTGTGCAAGTACCTTTATATGTATAAAACTAGCACCTGCCTCATTTGCAACTGCTTTAGCAATTAGGGTTTTGCCACAGCCAGGAGGACCAAAAAGCAAAACTCCTGCTTCAAGATTTAGTCCCATCTCCTAGAAATATAATTCAAACAATGCCAGGTTAGAACAGTTCAAAGGAAAACTTCAACATATTTATAAGAAGAAAGTAGTTTTACCTCATAATCTTTTGGATTTTTGATTCTTTGAACAATATATTCATCAAATACATTTCTATTAAATGAAGGCCCCCCACATCATCCCATGTCACATTAGGTATTGAAGAAAATCCATCCTTTCTTAAAGAAGGTTGTACCATTTTAGTTGCATCCTGAAAAATAATAAAAGATGAGAATTTTAAAGCATTAGAAAGAAGTGCTAAGCTGATAAATAGAAATCCAGATACAACTTAGAAAACAACCATTGTAATTTGTATGCATTGGGAAAGAGATAGAATAGCAAAGTGCATACCTTGTTAGTGACAGATGGGGTTATTTCAGATAAAGCATGCTCAAAATGAGATGCCTTAATAGAGCATTTATATGAGATACTGGCTTCATTTGCTAAGAGTCTTTTCTCTCGTATTGCAAACATAGCTGCTTCATTCACCAGAGAGGCAAGATCTGCACCCGATAGGTTTTTGCACCGATCCTTTCGGGCCAGAGAATCCAGGTCGACATCCGCATCAATGGGCTTCTTTTGTGCAAGGGCCTTCAGGATTGCAGCTCGCTCGTTTGCATCAGGAAGTGGAACATATAGTTTCTTCCCAAATCTTCCTTCCCTAAGTAATGCCTCATCGATTACCTCTATCCTGTCATATCATATGACGATATCGATATATATATATATAAGCTAAGAATGATTTCACCTCTATATATCTTTCATATAATATATAGCAACAAATATAAAGTGGGACCTTTTACCTGTTTGTGGCTCCAATAACAAAAACACCTTGACGGTCATCAGCCCCGTCAAGCTCTATCAGAAGCTGATAACCAAATTAAACAAACAAATATATAAACAAAAGTAAAAAATAAAATAAAATTACGAAGAAAGAGAGGGTGAAAGAGAATATAGTTTAGGTGCCGTAAAGCATACCTGTTGCACTATACGATCTACTACCCTATTACTGTCTTGGTCTCTCTTTGTAGTAAGAGAATCTATCTGAAGAAATTAACAACAAAAGATAAAATTTGTTGGAAAACATTAAGGAAATTGAAAATCATGTACTTAATATTCTATGGCTTTGTATAGAAATAAAATATACTTGTCAGGCATTCTATGGCTTTAACTTTCTCATGCTACACTTGTTTGCTAAGGAATAGCAAACGACTATGCCGAAATATCAGTTTTGTACCAGTTTGGTTATGTCTTTATGGTATAGCCATAATACTATATACACATTGACATTACCTCATCAAAGAAGATAATGCAAGGGGAGTTGGTACGTGCACGCGCAAATAACTTTCTAACTTCCGATTCGCTTTCGCCTACATATTTATTCACTATTTCTGGCCCCTGAAACAGAGAAAAAAAATAATGAATCCTAGCACATTTACAAGAAGAAATGATTAAACATATCCCCAATATATGAACTGTTAGGAAGAATCAGAATGTTCTGTTTGGCTTTTAAATGGCAACATAAGATAAGATATTTGTGCGAAGTACCTTTATGTGTATAAAATTAGCACCTGCCTCATTTGCAACTGCTTTAGCAATTAGGGTTTTGCCACAGCCAGGAGGGCCAAAAAGCAAAAATCCTGCTTCAAAATTTAGTCCCATCTCCTACAAATATAATTCAAACAATGCATGGTCAGAACAGTTCAAGGGAAAACTTCAACATTCTTACAAGAAGAAAGTGGTTTACCTCATAATCTTTAGGATTTTTTATTCTTTGAACAATGTATTCTTCAAATACATTTCTTATTGAACTAAGGCCCCCCACATCACTCCATGTCACATTAGGTATTGAAGAAAATCCTTCCTTTCTTAAAGGTTGTGTCATTTTAGTTGCATCCTGAAAAATAATAAAAGATGAGAATATTGAAACATAGAAAGAAGTGTTAACTGCTAAGCTGAATTGGTGGTTTTGTCAGTATTTATAAGTTGTAACTGTAAATTTTTTATTATCGGTAAGGCCGATATCACTTGAACTTACATGAATGACAACATGTGCTATAACATATTAAAAGATATCATTTGTATATACTATATAGCATAGACAATCAGAAATGAAGAAGAGTTGCTTTAGGAATAACTTTTTTTTTATGATTTTCTAAATAAAGAAACATTGCATTAAAAAAAGAAAATTGCCTCAAACTCGGCCATAGTAATGCTAAGGCCCTCCATCTCATGTTTATACCAAGGTCCCTTCCACCAATCTTGCAGATTCCAACAGGTTTTTCTGTTATCAGTTATCCTTTTATCAGTTATCCTTTTATCAGTTATCCTTTTCATGGCCAAATTCCCAGCCTTGTCTACCAGAAATTTCAGATCAGCGCCAGCAAACCCAGGTGTTGCCCTTACAATCTTGTAAAGGTCAAATTTGTCGTCAAGTCTCATCCTGAACATAAATTTATGTGAGTCAGACTGAGATTGAACCAGCATGAAAACAGCATTGACACATGAATTCTTAAAAGTTAAAACCTACCCTTGTGTCAACATCGACAATATCTCTGCACGTGCAGCTTCATCGGGTAGACTCAGTGCTATCTCTCGATCAAACTTTCCTGGCCGTCTCAGTGCTTGGTCAAGCGCATCGGGTTTATTTGTCGCTCCAATGACAAGCACGTAACCAGGTGGTTTATCCTTCGACAGGTCTGGTTCTTGATCTTCATATACACCCTGGTGGACCTGGTCCATGCAATTTATTAGTTGCATCACGATTCGTTGCTCCAGCTCTCTCTTTGACGCAATGGCATCTATTTCGTCTATGAAGACTATGGAAGGTGTTGCTTGGTATGCCTTTTTAAATAAGCTTTTCATGTTCTCTTCAAAGGCACCTGATAAATAAAAAATGTGCTATGAGTTGATCAACTCATAATTTGCAGCTTAAATAAACAGTAAGTTATTTATCATATAGTATCCAAATAAATTTTATGAGAAATGCATGCTCTAGTATTACATTTTCTAGGGTTTTCATTATAGAATAAGCATAATGTAAGGGGAATTAAAATCAATAAAGCAATCCTCATTTCAAAGCTTACCCCCTTCTTTTTCAAAACAAAAATGAACAAAGCCCTACATTAATATAGTTCTTTAAAACTATTAACATTCTTAATTTAGAAATAAAATTATCAAAACTAAGAAAAATCAACTCCATACTCGCAGAACCAGAGACGAGCTCTTGTGCAGAAATCGGATAAAATGGAACGCCTGTCTCATTTGCAATTGCACGTGCCAAGGTAGTCTTACCACACCCAGGTGGACCGTGCAATAACAACCCTTTCATTGGCCTGACACCAAGAAACTTGGGTACCTGAGGATGGCAAAAGGGCACGATCACCTCACTTATCAGCTCCTCTAACACTCCATTCGATGTTACGTTGTCGAAGAAGGGAGACGTAAGGGAGCCCATACGATGAATCTTCTTCCCCATGTGTTTGCTTGTCGAAGAAGGATTAGCAAGGGACCCCATATGATGGATATGCAAGAAATAAAGAGAAACAAACAATAGAATTTTATGAGGAAGCTTAATGGTATAACTTGATTTCATATAGTATACAAATGACAGAATTTATAGTCATATAAGTTTCTAAAAACTGAACCCAATAAATAACACATTCAAAAATATCATATATCAAAATACTAAGTTCTTCCTTCTCAATATAACATGTCAAACATAACCTACTATTTTGACATCATGCTAAATCAAGTTTGACTCAAATTAGCATGGAAATTAGACATACACAACATTACTAATTAAACCTTTCGGCACTTGAGCCTCAAGTTAGCTTAAAATTAGGCGAGGAAATTTTTTGCTTATTATTCAAAATATATAAATTTACATATTTATCTTTTCAATATTTACAATAATATATTTATGGGGGCTGATCATGTCTTAAAATTATTCAATAATATAAAATTATATCATTCTTATAAATTAAAAAATTTCATCATATGTATTGAAATTTTATCTGAATTTTTTTTTTTATATGTATTAACTCCCCAACATGTGATATAATAATTATAAAGTACTGTAACGTAAAATTTAATAATCAAGATATATTGCCGCTTCATTTCCAAACTGATGCACAGTTCAGTAGCTATGGTTGCATGAAAAATATAAGAAAGCAATTTTTTAAAATTTAGAAAGGTTAGATGTAAATTAAATCGGTAGATAAAAGAAGTTTAAAAAGAGGAGAGACTTAATTTTCAGCCAAAAATAGTGATTGGAATTTGGAAAGTATGAAAGGTTAATCGGAGGAGAAAAAGAAAAAGCCTGAGTCAGCAAAATCATGTCTTAAATTTGATTTTGTGGAAAATTATAGGTAAAAATATATAAATAGTGAAGGATTATATTATTTTGTTTTATATAAAATTTATTTTTTATATGAAATAATTATAAAAGCGATGCTGAGCAACCCCCAACAGGCCAATCTCCATGGTCAAATCTAGTTCCGTCCATTATATTTATCCACCTAAATTAAAACAATTTAAGTTCAATATATATCAAATATATTCAAGCTCGGTTTAATCATTTTTCAAATTCTGAAACCTATAATTAATTATGCAATTAATAAAGAAATTAGCGAAACTAATCCAACCGTGCATGATGCTAAAAATACAGCAAAATATATATATCAACCCAAAATATAGCATAAAATAAAGCAGAATTAACCCAAAATTGTGTAGAACTCTAAAAAATTACAAAAATATTCCTGACTTGTGTTAGAATATTTAGATTATTATAAAAAAAAATTGTTACATTAGTTAGTCCTTATTTACAAAAATATATATATATATATATATATATAGAGAGAGAGAGAGAGATGGACTTGGGTGAGCCATGGCTCACCAAGCGTTTGTACTCCACGCTGTATTTTCATTTTGAAAGTCCAAACGACCGATCCGAACCGTTAGATGTGATCTCTATATTGAAATATGCTTGGAAACCAAATTTTACATTTTTTGAAATTTTTTTACTATTTATTAAGCATTTTTAAAAATTGCTGTTTTGCTGTGAACAGTAAAAAACAGTAAAATTTTCTGGACCATTGGATCAGCAATTTTAAAAAATACTTAATAAATAGTAAAAAACTTTCAAAAAATATAAACTTTGGTCTCCAAGCACATTTCAATATGGAGAACAAGATGAACGGTTCGGATCAGTTGTTTGAATTTTCAAAATGGCTAAAATAAGCCATGGCTCACCAACGCAAAATAAGCCATGGCTCATTTTAGCCCAACTATATATATATATATATATATATATATATATATATATATATATATATATATATTATGACAATATTATCTAAATTTTTTGGTACAAATCAGAGGCATTTCTGTAATTTTTAGAACAACTTTACATAATTATATGTTAATTCTGCTACATCCTACAGTTTGTTTATTTTTTAATTTCAATTTAGTTGTAAAGTTATTTATAGATTATGTACTGATGCTTTTAAATAATTAGTTAGTAAGTCACTTTTTTTTATTTGATATATAGTTTAATTTTTAATTAGGTTGTCTTATTTTGATTTAATTTTATATTTAGACATGTAGCCATGTAGGTGACATGTGACAATCGTTAATTTTACATAGTATTCGATGTATGATTAGGCATTAAACTAGTCCTATTTATCATATTTTTGTGCAATATTCTTATTATTTTTATCACATTTTTTATTTTGGTCAAAAGACAGGATATTATACAATTTATTCGTTTATATATTGCAGATTTATACCATAGAATTACAAGCTAGGATGCATGTGCCCTGAAAATCTTGTTGAATACAAGAAATAAAAAGTATCTAATTTTACTTCAATTTGACATTGCATTATTGTTTAGTTTTTTTTTTTTTTGGATTTTGCGTCCAGCCAAAATGATGAATATATTGAAAAATATAAAGGATTATTCATTCATTTTTTCTCCTGTATATTTCAATATTGATTAGATATGTTGTGTTGTGTACATTGCTTGATTGTGGAAAGATAAAGAAAAAAAATCTAGAATTAATTATATGTAAAAAAAAAAAATTCAGCTCTCAATTACTACTATATAAATTTTGATTATACACGATTAAAAATTGAGTTTGTACACGGTTTTGTAACCGTGACTAGTCGGATCATGTATAAAAATATCGGTACATTCGTATTTTTATTGTTGGCAATAAAACAGAAAAAAATTCAAAAAACAAAAAATGTTAATTTACGAAATCCTAACATGCATATTGCTAATTTGGTTGCACCTCATGCTATACCCATAATTATTTAAAAAATACATCGTCTTAATTAGGTTTACATGTATGCTTCAAATTAATCTAATGTATAACCGTCTAATTAATGTTGAAAATTGAGATATAATTACATCGTAAGAAAATAAAATTTTTTGGCATTTGTTGTGGCTAAGAAAAAATAATAATTAAGGTCAAGGTGAGCTTTTAAATTTAGACTTACAAAAGAAACACACAAAACTCTATTATTTAGAAGATAGAGGTACATAATCTTAATTTGTAGAAATTTTTATTTATACCATATTCAAAAAATAAAAAACCAAAAAATCATGACTTGTCGAGATTTCTAAAAACACCTAGGCTGCAGAATGGTTTGGTAACTCCATTCTTGGAGGCCGCAGATTGGTTTGGAGGCTTCTCAAAAACTCAAAAATGAACTATGTTATTAAATATATTTAGGTTTTTGAGAGACCTCCAAACCAATCTGTGGCCCTCCATGAATAGAGCCGCCAAACCATTCTGCAACTTGGGTGTTTTTGAAAATCTCCAATACAAGTCATGGTTTTTTGGTTAGTTTTTTTTTAATATGGTATAAATAAAAATTTCGGCTTAATTTGATACATGTTTCAAATTAATATAATAATAATTTAATGTTAAAAAACAAGTCTAACATAAATGTTGATGAATTATATTTTTGTCTCTATATGCAAAGATAAATGTATGTTTAATTTTTATAAGAAATATAAACAATAAATATTGGAATTCACATAATCCATTCTTTCAACCAAAAAAATAGATAACAATGTAATAGTAAATTGAAAAAAGGGGAGGAGCTGGTGTTGACATAATCCACTTGAAGAGAAAGCAAAAGCTACAAAAATGGGAATAGAATCTGCTTCCCGTTCTCTCTCCCTCTCTTAATCCAATTATTAGGAACAAATCATTGATGAACCAACCAAAAAAAATAAAAGAAAATACTCAAAACAAAAGAAAATGAAAAAATCAAAGAAGCCACCAGGAAAAGAGAACTATTGTTGGAGACTTCTCTGCTGCCTATGCTATGCTATACTAGAAGCCGAGGAAGGAGAGCGGATTCCGCCACCAAGGCCTCTTCGGCCTAGTCAAAAGAGAGCCCTTAATCCCACAACTGATCAAGGTAAGATCGACGGTTCGAGTGATGCTGTACAAAAACCGTTGCAAGTTAATTCTCAAGAACCGTCACGAGAGAATCCGTCCCCTTTGCACCGTGGTTCCGGTGATGCAGGCAGCGACATGGGGTTTCTTTACACTGATGGTCCACCTCCAGTTTCAAGTGATTCGAGTGATGCTGTACAAAAACCTAAAGAGAAATCTGTCCCTTTACCAGAACCATCACGAGAGAATCCGGTCTCTTTGCGCGATGGCTCCGGTGATGGAGGCGACAATGTGGGGTATCTTTTCGCTGGTGGTCGGCCTCCAATTTCAAATTAGTATTTTTTATTTTTTTTGGTTTGAGAATTTTTTTTTCCCTGATTACTGTTAAATAATTTAATGTGTGTTAAAATATTCCTTTTAAAAAAAAAAAATGTATGTCCGAATATAGAGAGGCTTGTTATTTCCAGTAAATAAAAGGATGGTGATAGATACAACTTGTATGAATAAGTTTTGTTTTAAACACTTTCCAAGTAACAAGGAACAACCAGTATACATATAACCTACTACTAGCCTACATATCTTGAAAAACAGGGTGTTTAGTAATTAAAATTTGCTAATGTTGGTATAATAAAAAAGAAATCAGGGTCGGTCTGATAAGCAATAGACCAAATTAGATCTGATGTCCAGTCATAATCGTTCAATCCGGATCAAGATTCGTACAGACGGTTTTAAGATTTATGCCGATCAAATACACACGAATCCTGATATAGATCAAACTGTTGAAATTATATATTGAACTGAATTTGATCCAATGCTTATCAGACCGCCACCACATCCAAATATATTCAGTTAAATAAATTAAGTTTTGAGATAATTTGAATAATTACTAGTTCTTGAACTAGCATTATTCAAATTTTATATTTTTATAATTTGTTTACTTATTTTTTAGATTAGTAAATGCCACTTAATCTAAAAAATTCCCAAAATTTTTATTAATAACCCAAAAAAATACGAAATTACGCAATCTATCCAGTTTTTGAATGGATTTCAAAAAATGCCAATTCCGGTTACTAGATAACTGAACAATTGCCTTCTTTTTGGTTCTTTAGCAACCGGATTCAACAAAAAAATTCGGTAACTAAACAACCGGATCCATGAAAAAGTTGGCGTGGCCCTATGTTTGTTTCTTTTTTCTTTTCTTTTTACAAAACATAATTTTTTTTATTTTTTTATTTTTTTGTATTGAAATATTAGAAATGCTGAATATATTTCTTTAAAAATAGATGCAATACAATATAATTTGATTTATTAGAAAGATTGCAACAAATAATCCAGATCAACATTTTTCAGGCCAGATTTTTCGCAACTTTAAGAAAAATTAATATATTTCTTTATGTGTTATTGAAAAAAAAAAAACTTTGAATATGAGTTATTGATCGCGGTTCAAAAGTCACTTCTAAGTAATACATAAATATTGTGATCCTTCTAGTACATTTAATTTATAAAAAAGTTGTATCTATTTTGAGAATTCTTGTTGAATATCAATCATTTAATAACTTAAAGTTTTTGTCTTTTTTTCAAAAATAGTACAATTTTTTTATAAATTAAATGTACTAGAAGGATCATAATATTTTATGTATTATCTAGAAGTGACTTTTAAACCGGATCAATAACTTAGAATCTAAGCATTTTTATTTTTTTTCCAATAACACATAAATAAATATATTAATTTTTCTTATAGTGGCGAAAAATCCGGCCTGAAAAATGTTGATCAGAATTATTTGTTGCAGTTTTTCTAATAAATCAAATTATATTGTATTCTATCTATTTTTAAAGAAATATATTCAACATTTCTAATATTTCAATACAAAAAATAAAAAAATTAAAAAAAATTATGTTTTATATAAAAAAAAAAAACATAGGGCCACGCCACCTTTTTCATGGATCCAGTTATTTAGTTACCGAATTTTTTTGTTGAATCTGGTTGCTAAAGAACCGAAAAGAATTAAGCAATTGTCCGGCTATCTAGTAATCGGAAGGGGCATTTTTTGAAATCCATTAAAAAATTGGATAGATTGCATAATTTCATACTTTTTTTTGGTATTAATAAAAATTTCGGTTCTCCACAAAAAATAGTAATTTTGTATCTATTTTCTAACTAGGATCTACAGTACATGCATTTTGTTACTCAATTCTAGGTAAAAAAATGTAAAATTTAGTCGGTACACAACGCTAGAATTTCTACAAAGCTTACTACTAATTTTTAAACTGCTCGATCTGTTTTGAGATCCGCGCTTGATCAGGTGCTGATTGTAACTCACGGAACGGACTAATTAAATCGATTCTGCTCGTTAATAGGGACCGTGGAAGAATTCACAGACCCTTTAATATTGTGCAGATTTAGATCGGACACTCCGGATCCAACCTCAAACTTTGAGTTACTATAGAGATCGGAATTCCACCTCTCCCCCTCTGCGGGATGAGTGCGTATCCTCTGAGATATCTCAACTTTTGCGTGACCGATGTGTCCGGTGCTTATTCGGGGTGTAGGGGTCAGTATTATGTGTGCTTTGAAATTCGTGCAGAACGTATTTAAACGGTTGGGATTTTTCATAAAGTCACGCAAAGTTTGAGATATCTCAGATGATACGAAATCCTGCGGGATGGGATATGAGTGCGTATCCTCTGAGATATCTCAACTTTTGCGTGACCGACATGTCCGGTGCCTATTTGAGAGTGATGTAGGGGGTTAGTATTATATGTGCTTTGAGATTCGTGTAGAATGTATTTAAACGGTTGACATTTCTCATAAAGTCACGCAAAGTTTGAGATATCTCAGTGGATACGAATTCATGGGATATTGGGATCTCTCATCTCCTTTGCGCGCCTCCTGTGCGATTTCTAGATTGGAATAGGGAGCGTCCGATGAGCATTGGACCAAAATCAATCTAGACCAGTCGATTTGCATTAAAACCCATGCGCATGATTATAGGTGTACTGCGAACGAACCTTATAGAAAATTAGACAGCGTCGAATAGGTCTAGGACAAATTTTGGTCTAATTCCCATCGGATTCTGCCACTGAGACCGAAGAAGAGAGCCCTTAATGCCACAATTGATCAACGTAAGATCGATCTGAGATCTCATATTTTGCGCGACATTTTGGAAAATCTCAGACGTTCAAATATGTTATGCACGAATCTCAAAACTCAAATAATACTGGACCATCCCATTCCCGAATAGGGACCGAACACAGGATATGTATTCTCTGTGGAGTTTTTATCTACGGAACTGTGCAGAGTTTTTAATTGGTCCGTTTATTTTAATCGGACGGATCAGATTAGAGAAGACCTAAATTTTGAAATCTGATCTGGTCCATCCGATCAAAACGAACGGACCAGATTCCGCAGCTAAAACTCCGCAGGAGATAGCAATTCCCGGACACATCGGTCACGCAAAATATGAGATATCTCAGAGCCCCAGAGGATACGCACTCCTGCTTCTCTGTGCCCCTCTCAATAACCGGCGCTGTTCAAAACCCTTCTCTCCTTTCCTTTCCTTCTCTCGCCACCGCTAGCAGCCTACTCTCGCCATCGCCGTCGTCGCCGACTCTCTCTCCTCCTCCATTCTCCGGCGAAACAGAAACGGTAAGTACGCACTCACATCCCTCTCTCTCTCTCTCTCTCTCTCTCTCTGTGTTTGACTAATAGATGAATAATACTTCAATTTCTTTACTTTTTGTGGGAAGATTGAAGGTAGGAAGGAGAAGAGAAGAGATGGTGTACTGCAGTCACTGTGGTGATCATTGCCCGTCGATTGTGGATCCTGACAAGGGCTACATGTCAGTTATCTCTTTACTCCTTTTCCATAGATTCATATTTGCATCAATCTGTTTTGAATTGCATGAATTGAAGCATCTTTTGGTTAATTTAGGAATATTGGTTAGTTTTTTATTGCTCATTTATGTTCAATTGATTTTGCATTATTTTTGTTTTGTTGTTCAGCTGTTGCGGCATGTGCGGAAAAATTATCGATCAAGAAATTTATTCTACCGAACCAACCTTTGTCAAGGATAGTTCTGGCCAGGTATCATGATTTTTTATAGGGAAAGAGATGTAATTTAATAGGCTTCACCAAATATCATCCGTTTTTTTTAAAAAAAATGCCCATTTGAGATGTTTTACCAATGAATTGTAAAATTGTAGTTTTATGGGCATATTGTGATTTTGAAAATTACTGCAATTGGAGTAAAATTGTAGTTTTAATGGTTTGAAGAAGTTTGAGAAGTTCTGGACTGGATCGTCCGGTTCACTAGGCTTTTAGTTTTCGAAAAATATAATTGTATTTTAATCATGGGAAAGGACACATGATTTCCCAATATTGTGTCATATTAACAGTGGTTGTTTTGCAAAATACAGAGCCGTTTGGGTGGTATGATCCTTAGGAGCATAGAGAGCGGGTATTCAGCTTCGCATGAAAGAACATTGGCAAAGGGTGATTACATTCTTAAACTATTTGATAATTATATTGTAATATGAGTAATGTTTTATAATTATAGTTCTCATTACTTGACTTTTTGCTTTATTCAGGAAGAGATGAGATCAGATACATAGTTAATTGCTTAGATGTGGCCGGTGGAGATTCGATCATTGATGAGGCTCATAAATTTTATCAAGTAGATATCTTCTTGTTAACTCGTGTTTGACATTGGTATTAAATGCCAAATAATATAACTTGTTGCATTTTGTTCCTTTTTTATTGCATGAAACAATCTGGTAAAAGTTGATAAATAAGCATACCGCATTATGCAATGAAATTTATTTAGATGCATATTGAATAACATGCTGGTGCAGTGCATACTTTTACTGTTGAAGAAATATAATTTTTCGGGCGTATCTGCAAAAATTGGTGCTCTAGTTAATAAAATAATTAGGGTTGAGTTTGAGCTTTAGTAGTCTGTTTGTTCCAAAGTTTTGAATTCTATTTTCAGATTTACTGATTATTTTCTACTGTAGTAAACATATAATGTTCAATTTCATGTTTAATGAAGTGAAGATAGCTGTTGACAAGAATTTTACGAGGGGCCGAAGAACCACTCATGTTGCCGCTGCTTGTCTTTACATCGCATGTCGGTATGTAGGGCTTATAAATTTTAATTAAAGACCTTATTGGTACCTTGCTCAAATAAAAGAATGCTACTTGGGCTTATTCAGACTGGTGCCTGTGGCTTATGGTACCATTGTTAGATTTATTTAATATGGTACGAATAGCGTGGATTGGTCCATACTATGGATCAATATCTTCATTTTCAAAGTTCAAATAGTTGATCTGAACTGTTCAAAATGATCTCCATATGAAAATGTACTTGCAGACTAAATTTCACATTTTTTAGAATTTTTTAACTATTTTAAAATACAAAACTGCAGTACCAGCAAACAAACCAGTAACCAAAAAATCAAATACCAGAAAACTGTTATTCTTAGATCAGTACCTAGTGCCACAAAGGCCACCAATCGCTGCACTAGACAGCCAATAAAAAAAATATATATATAAAATGCTGTTCTTCTCAGATCAGTACCAGAACAAACAACAAGCGAAAAAGCCCCGCACATACCAGAAAAACCAGCAAACTGGTACTGACAAATACCAGAAAAAAGCGAGCCGCGTACCAGCAAGCAGCGGTTGGATCAGACCAGAGAAAATCAATAACAGAAAAGAACCCCTTTATCAAGTGTTTTTCTTGATAGAAAGAATACAACAAATCTTTTATTGAACCACTAATTCAAACTGATACATACTAGTATTATTTCCTCGATATAAAGTTATCAGTAATTCAAAATTACAAGACGCTTGTGTATTTTTATTATTTTTGTAGGAAAAACAAGAAGGCGTACCTACTAATAGATTTCTCTGACTATCTGCAAGTAAATGTGTAAGAAAAATCTTCTCTCTAGTCTCTATTTTGATGCACAAAGTGGATTTATTGTTCTTTGCAATTAAATCTGAGTTTTTATTTGTGTTGTTTCAGATATGTGCTAGGTGCAGTATTTTTGCAACTGTGCAAAGTTCTACAGCTTTCAGAGCATCCAATTATACAAAAACTCGTAGATCCAAGTCTATTTATTCACAGGTTTACTGAACGTAAGTGTTATAATTTTTTTTTGTGCCAGTATCATACCAGCCAGGTAGTGATGGCAATCATTGACCTAACCTGACCTGACCTCCTGCTTGTCAGGTCGGGTCATGACCCTGTTTGACCTGACCTGTTTATGATGTTTCAAGTTTTTATTTTTTTATTTTTTTATGGGAGAGGGAACAAAGTACATACACTGTTTGGTAAAAAATTGAAATGGTGACGAGAATCTAAACCAAGGCAGAATGGGACAGTACATTTCGAACTAGGCTATTTGTACCTTGCTTGAAATAATGGTACATGTAAAGAAAAATGTATTTCAATTAAAATGTTAATATATATTTTTTGTAAAACTTTTAGGTTTATTGGGTAAAAAGAATAACGAAGTATCCACAACGGCTCTAAGAATAATAGCTAGCATGAAGCGTGACTGGATGCAGGCTAGTATTTTCTTTTATTATTTATATTTTAGGAATTTTTCTTTGAAATTGGTTTAATTTTTGGTTAACCTCAATATGCCAGATGCCATGTCGGCTTTTTGTGATACTTGTTTTGGTTCCCAATTGGCCTGTTCGGCCAGATAGAGAATAGTGAAAGAATAGAGGAAAATTGGAATTTGGAATAAGCTTCTATTTTGTACTATTCTGATCGTGCTCAATTGATGGTGGAAAAGTGGACTAGTGGAAAAGTGAAAAAGTATTGCTAAATGAGCCAATTATATTTCTTGAGAAGGGCCAATTCCTCCATTCCACCATCCCCACAGAATAGAGAATTGGCTCATTGAGGAAGATAGAAGAGGGACCTGTAAAAACCAGGGGCTAATGCAAATGTTCAAACTCAATTCCACTTTTCCAACAACCATAATTCCACTCAATTCCTTCCTTGTTCGGCTAGAATAGAACCTCTATTTCGATCTACTCTTTTCCACTCCAGCCGAACATGCCCAATGTTTAAAACTAAGGGCATAAATAAAAATTGATCCTATTTATTGGATACCAATGCAATTTACTCTTTGCTTATTTTGTTGTTCAATGCAGACGGGGAGGAAGCCTAGTGGATTATGTGGTGCCGCCTTGTACATTGCAGCTCTTTCACAAGGACTTGATTATTCAAAATCTGAAATTGTAAAAATTCTATTATTTTATTAGAGAATATAGTTTTGTAACTCAGAAATTCCCATTCTAAAACTACATTTTTTTTTTTTTTTTGTTTCACCAGGTCAATGTGGTGCATGTATGTGAAGCAACACTGACAAAACGACTGATTGAGTTTGAAAACACTGAGTCTGGTTGCTTAACGGTAAACCCCCCCCCCCCCCCCCCCCCCCCCCCCCCCCCACCCCCCCACCCTCCTTTATATAATGCTTCTTTCTTGCTCTCTCTTTTTATTTTTGTTTTTTAAACTAGATTTTTTTATTTTTTATATATTTTGTGTTTATAGATTGAAGAATTCACAGATCGAGCAGATGAATTGGAGAAGGAGATGAATCAATCGATTTCAATGCAATTACCAAAAGATGGTGGTCTTCTTTGCAAACACAAGGAACAAAATGACATTCCCCATTTCGCCCATGGTCTTTGCAAGAAATGCTTTGAAAAGGTGCTTGCATTTAATCCTTAATATAACAAGATAAAAGCCACTTACAAACACAGAGAACTGCCTAAAGTGGACACTTGTTTGCTTGGACAATATGAATTTGCACAAAACACTGACAATTTAAATGAGTGAGGCTATGGTATTATGCATAGTGCGGATTTGGTCCGTACTATGGATCAATATCTTCGCTTTCAAATTTCAAATATTTGATCTGAACTGTTCAACACGATCAACACGATCTCTGTATGAAAATGTACTTACTAAATTTTAGAATGTTTAGATCAAGTGATTTTCTGCCTATCTAAAAAAATAGTAAAAAAATTGTAAAATATGTAAAATTTGATCTACAAGTACATTTTCATATGGAGATCTTGTTGAACGGTTCAGATTGATTGTTTGGACCTTGAAAACAGAGATATTGATCCATAGTACAGACCAATCTGCGCTATGCATAGTACCATAGCCTCACTCATGTTAAATTACACTCTTCCACATGCATGATTACATAAATTACAACCGTTTTGTTTGACGATTACAAGTAGTTAACCCTAATTTATGATTTTCTTTCTGACAGTTCATGAAACTATCGGGAGGGGTAGATGGCGGTGCAGAGCCGCCGGCCTTTCAACGGGCCGAGATGAAACGGAAAAAAGCTGAGGCCACGATCGAAGAATCCTCTTCAAACTTTTCTCTCTTTGATGAAGAGAGCGGGCCCACTGTGCAAGTAAGACCTTGTTGTGTCATGGTTTATCCAATGGTTAATGGGTCAGTTTTTGGGTCGGTCCCACTCATTTGTCTTAAAACAAAAGGATGGATTAGAAAATTAGTTAATTATTTTTCACTAAGAAAGCAACAGAGGTAAAAAGTGAGAAGGTTTTTTTAATGCTTGCTCAATACCAATCAAATTTGAAAGTTTCTTTAGTTTTGAACCTGTAAATTTTGCCACCCCTTGATTTAGGGTTTAAGCATCAGTTTTATGGGTATGGTAGTTGGTCTCTTCCGTAATTTTATTTTTTTATTTTTTTGTGTATTGTTTTATAGGAGAAAAACACGGATGGAGGCTTTTCTCCAGATGAGCTACAAGAGGAGACACAAGCATCTGGAGTTACTGATAAAGAAGGTAATCTGGAATTCTTACATTAGCTAGAATTAGTTTTTTTTTAGGCTATGGTACTATGCATAGCGCATATTAGTCAGTACTATGGATCAATATCTCTCTTTTCAAAGTCGAATCAATCGATCTAAACTGTTCAACTCAATCTCCGTATGAAAATGTACTTGTAATTTAAATTTTACATTTTTTAGGATTTTTTTACTATTTTTTAGATAGGTCAAAATTAGTGATTTTCTGCCTATTTAAAAAATAGTATAAAAAATTCTAAAAAATGTAAATTTTAGTCTGGAAATATGGAAATCATGTTGAACATTCAGATCAACTATCTGGACTTTCAAAACGAAAAATGATCCGTAGTACAGACCAATCTGCGCTATACATAGTACCATAATCTGCAGCAATGATGTTTTTTGGCATGTACCTATAAGAAAATGGAAATGATTAATATCTCATTTTACTTTAATTTTATTTGAAGGCCTTGAATCTGATGTGTTACCAGATGATGAGGTTGTTAAAGAGGATGATGAACCCGAGACCCTTTCTGATATTGACGATGCCGAGGTAATTAAAATCCTCTCTCTCTCTCTAACTAGTTTATGTCTCTTATAAATTTTTAGTGGCTTGGTCTCTCTCTCACTCTTTAGGTGAATGAGTACCTACTACACGACGAAGAGGAGAAACGCTTCAAAAAAATAATTTGGGAAGAAATGAACAAAGAATATCTTGAGGTTATTATTTGACTACAACTAAATGCCTTCATATTTGTTGCTGGTGTTTGAGGTGTATCTATTTATAATATGTTAAATTAATAGGAATTGGCATTAAAGGAAGCTGCAAAAAAGGAGGCCGAGGAGAGAGAACCTCGAAAGGTATTCGCTGTTTTTCTGAATAATCATGTTTTTCTATGCAAAAAATAAAAAAATAAAAAAATAAAAAATCTTTTACATGAAAGTACCTCAAGCTCAAAATAAACACTCAAGAGTCAGTAATTATATAGTCAGTGATTTTTAATATTTTCAATTTAGGATGTATAAGCATAAATTTTATTTTTCTAATTGTAGGTTAGAAAGAGGAAACCTGAAGAAGACGATACAGGTCCGGCCAAGACTCCTTTTGAGGCGACGTGTAATGTGCTCAAGAAAAAGGTACTATTTACCTTTATCTGGATAAAAATATCTTTCTTGTTCTTTTAAATGTTTTTGAATTAGTTTTTCTTTCCAAATGTCTAGTAGAGTTACTATTTTTATACACTTTTTTAATTTTCAGGGCCTTGCATCAAAAGTTAATCTGGATGCAATAGGAAGTTTGTACGATGTAAGTTATTACAAATATGAAATTTCTTGTGATTCCATATGAGAGACAGTTCCCCTGATTTTAACTGAATTTTCACCAAATCAAAGTATCGGCCAAATCAAAACTAATAACTATTTTCTATTGCTATACTGGTACTGGACTCAACCATTGTGGTACGATGTCAGTTCAGTACCAAGACTGGTTCTTTTGAATTTCGTTTACTCGGTTGATGGAAAAAAAGAAGATTACTCGGAATCAGTATTGAATCTCAGTTATTTTTAGTTTCAAAACTAATAACTGATAAGCTTTTTTTATTTTTTAATCTAATCAGTTGGTTGCTATTTTAATTGAAAATAGATGGACGATACAACGTTTGAGAAAGAGGAAGCGGAAACAGAGGAGAAAACATTCAATAAATTTGCCGAGTTTGAAGAAAATGCCGAAAATGGACTTGATGAGTTTGATTTTGTCGATGAATTTGTTTTTGATTAGCGTTTCTTTCCTACGATGGTTTTAGTGTATGATTATATTCATTATTATTTATTACTTAGAAATTGGTATTTAAGTTTTTAGTTTTGTTTGGATAGTTGAATAATTAGTTCTAAGTAGTTGGACCCTTGGTAGTATGTCTGCATGAACTGCATGCAAATGTTGTAAAAGATGTCTGTAACTTTGTATCTATTTATTTACAAGTTGTAAAAGATATTTATTTACAAGTTTCCTCAAACTAAGAAATTTCTAATTGCTTCTTTGGGGATGCTCTGAATTTACTTGTTATTCAATGGAAATATGCAGTTAGATTGTGGAGATTTATACATATGAAGTTAATTAATCAGAAAATTTGTGTTTGTTTAATTTTAGAAGGATAATAGTTTGGTCACTAGATCAAAATTTTGATTCTGGCACGATTGTTTATCTTTGCAATAATTTGGAGCAATCAAATGACATATGCTAACTGATGTCGTTCTTTCCTTATGAATGTACTAAAATTAGGCCCAAGTCCGGCCCAATAGATTTTGATGCAGAGAGACATGTAGACTAGACATACTAGGCCCAGAAAGATTCCACTGTGCTAGGCCCAAACAACTAACTACTATCACCTAAGGCCGAAAAATCATTTCAGTTCAAGGGTAAAATTTAAAACAAGCTATTTTGGCTTAATACAACGCACGGACTAGAGAATCAAAACACCGCTGCATATGGTTCGTGTGCTGCATGAAGCCAAAATTACTCTGTTAAATTATTTATCCCACTTCAGTAAATCAATTGAGTTCGGGGGTTAAATGGTTTAACAGAGTAGTTTTGGCTAGGGTGTTCATAGGGTCCGGTTTAATCGATTTTAAACCGAACCGATTTAGATTGGACTAAACGGTTCAGTTTAATTCGGTTCGGATTTTTTCAGTTTATTAGTTTAATTTGATTGGTTCGGTTTTATTTTTAAAAACCGATTGAAACTTTGGTTTGATGATTTTTATTCGGTTTTAATCGAACCGAACCGATGAACACCCTAGTTTTGGCTTCATGCAGCGCACGGACTATAGAATCAAAACAGCGCTGTTATGGTTCTGTGCTGCATGAAGCCAAACTTACTCTGTTAAAAGCTTACCCCAGTTCAGTTCAAAGTCGCTGCCTTCCCTCACTTCCTCACTTCCTTTCCCTCTCCCCTCACCACTCACCAGTCACCACCTTCAACCGCCGCCGAGCTCCGGCATACTCCGGCGGGGATCCCTTCCCTCTCTCTGGTTAACATCTCAAATCTCTCAAAACCCATAACCTCATCAACTCTTCCACTAAAAACCTAGGTGTGTCCAGCCCCACTTTTTGCTCCTCACCAAGTCTCAGCCATGCTCGATTCAGTCAGCATTGAAGCCTCCTCTCCTCTACCTCCAATCACTAAGGTCTCTCTCTCTCTCTCTTTCAAGAATTTTACCAGTTCAATTAAGGTTGGTTTTTAATATCATAGCATATTGTTTTATCACTGAACTATTTTATCCAAACCTCAGAGGAAATTATTATGTAGTTGAATTACAACTGTTTTCTCTATGGTAGAAACTAACTTACTGGTACCAATGGTTTGGTTCCTTTGAAAACTAACTACTGGTACCAGTGAACTATCTTATCCGAACCTTAATAGGAAATTATTATGTAGTTGAATTACAATTATTTTCTCTATGGTAGAAACTAACTAACTGGTACTAGTGGTTTGGTACCTTTGAAAACTAACTAGTGGTACCAGTGAATTATTTTGTTCAAACCTCAAGAGGAAATTATTATGTAATTGAATTACAACTATGTTCTCTATGGTAGAAACTAACTAACTGGTACTAGTGAGTTGTTTGGTACCTTTGAAAACAATTATGGTTTCGTAATGAAATCAGTAGGTTTTCCCCACTTTTATCAAAAAAATTACAACTATTCTATTCTTCAATTAGTATAATTTCAAGATATTTTCTGACTCAATTTTAACTGGTACCAGTGGTTTGGTACCTTTGAAACAATTATGATTTCATAATGAAATCGATGGGTTTTCTTTTATGAAAAAAAAAAATACAACTATTCTATTCTTCAATTAGTATAATTTCTAGATATTTTATGACTCAATTTTATGGTTACCTCACTCAATTTTGTTTTTGTACACATCTGCAGAAAGATGAAGGTACGATTGCGATTGTATTCGAAGAACTTACAAGGGGGCTTTCACAAATTGAAGAGCAAATTGAGTTTTCTCTTCCTGATGATTTTTTTAGAGGAGACGAGAGCTATATTGCCATTAAGCGCAGTATCCTTTTATTATTGTTCAAAGGGAATTTTTAAAAATTATTTTCTTTTAGTGTACCTTAAAAGTTGTAGATACCGTATTGTCCATTTTTGAACCTATGACTACAAAACAAAATTGGTTGATTTTAGTACCAGCCCTGTTATCTCTGGTACTGTATGCCAGCATGTACCATATGAGGTATTAAGTGCTACGGGTGAGGCTATGGTACTATGCATAGCTCATATTGGTCCGTTGAAAAAGTTCAAACAATTGATTTGAACCATTCTATCAAATTTTACATTTTTTTTCTTATTTTTTTAAATAGGTAGAAAATCACATGATGTAAAGATTTTAGAACATTCAAAAGTAGTGATTTTCTACCTATCTACAAAAATTTAATAAAATTCCAAAATATATAAAATTTAGTTTGCAAGTAAATCGTTTTGCACGGTTCAGATAGACTATTTGGACATTCAAAATGAAAATATTAACGTGTAGTACGGACCAATCTATGCTATGCATAGTACCATAACCTCACTTAAGTGCTACTGTGGTTTTGTTTAATTTTCATTTTTACTTTTAGTTTATGTTCTTTTACTTTTCTTGGGACCATGCTATATTATTATTTTTTTTCTAATTTTGTATAGAACTTAAATTGGTCCATCATCCTTGATATATGAAAAGATATTTATTTTAATAAAAAGCGACCTGAAGACGATGGTATCTTTTGCGCATGTGAACCTTTGAATGGATCTACTACCCTTTGTGACGGGGATTGTCATTGCACGTAAGCTTTCCTCTAGTAGTTTTTTTATCTTCTTTTTTTCCCTTTTGTGATTTATTTGATTAGCAGAGCAAGAAAAGTTGCATGATTTGATATTGAGTGAGGCTATGGTACTATGCATAGCGCGGATTGGTCTGTACTATGGATCAATATCTTTGTTTAAGTTCAAATAGTCAATCTTAACCGTTCAATATGATCTCCATATGAAAATGTACTTGCAAACTAAATTTTAAATTTTGTAGATTTGTTTTACTATTTTTTTAGTTATGAATGGTCTAGAATTTTTGGATCAAGTGATGTTTTACCTATCTAAAAAAATGGTTAAAATATTGTAAAAAATGTAAAATTTGATCTCGAAATACATTTTCATATGAAGATTATGTTAAATGGATCAGATTGAATGTTTGGGCTTTGAAAACGAAGATACTGATCCATAGTCGGACCAATCCGTGCTATGCATAGTACCATAGCCTCACTCTTCATTAAATAGGATTGCATGATGTTCTCCCTGCTTGTTTTTCTATTTTTCTTATTTCATCTTGTTTAATGGGTGTGTAAACTAGTAACCCTGATTGTACTGGTAGTATGGGAGTCTGATACTGGTAGAAAGTGCCACCTTTACAAAATGTATTGAAGCAAAAAATAGGTTTACAAACCACATATTCATTTTATTGAGAAGTTCTATCTTTTTTTTTTTCTTAACTATTTAATTTTTAATTGATAGGATGTTGTTCTCTTGTTGCTCTGGCAATTGTAAGTGCAGTAGCACTTGTGCTAATAAACCCTTTCAGCTCAGACCTGTTAAGAAATTGAAAGTTGTCAAGGTACTCTCTCTCTCTCTCTCATTCTCTCTCTCATCTTTGTGAGAAAGATAATATTTGTTATATGTATTTTCTCTTTCCAGACAGAGAAATGTGGGTTTGGATTAGTATCAGAAGAGGATATAAAGCAAGGTGAATTTGTTATAGAATATGTGGGAGAAGGTATGTTTTTTCCCTTCAGTTAAAAAAATAAAATAAAAGGTAGGGGCTGAATTGAACAAGTCAAGTTTTCATGTCCGTTCCAAATTTCCCTAAAGACTTATTTATGCAACATTAACTGACATGGGTCACTATCACATATATTTTTGTAGAAGCGATAAAAAAAATAGTATTATATGATTGCTACAGTTAAATTTGTTGCTTCACTTGATAATTTGCTTTGACTGAGTAGGTTTATTTATAAATTAGGGGGGATTTCACTCCTTAAAAACTTTAAATTACATATTTCCCCATCTAAAATTCATAATAATATATTTTCCCTCAAAAACTGACCAATCACAATACTGAATTATACTAAAAACATGCTAAATATTTTTTATTTTTTAATAAAGGGTAAAATGGGTACTTCATAAATTTAAAATGAGTTTTACTAGAAATTTAACAAAATGGGTAAATTTGTGAGTTTTTGAAATTTCAAAGGGTAAATATGATATTATGAATTTTATAGTTGGGAGGGGATACGTAATTTTGAAGTTTTTGAGGGGTATACATGAAATTGCCCAATAAATTAAGGATTATTGAAAGTTTTTGTTACTTATCGTGCAAATATTAAGAGTGTACAGAGGTGGTGATGTGTTTATTTTTTGTGAACAGTTATCGATGACAAAACATGTGAAGAGAGGTTATGGAAAATGAAGAGAAGAGGCGCCTCAAATTTTTACCTCTGTGAGGTGAATAGCAACATGGTAATTGATGCAACATATAAGGGGAATAAATCTCGTTTTATCAACCATAGCTGCGATCCAAATACAGAAATGCAGAAATGGTACATTTATCTCATCAGACAGTTTTCTTTATTTACCAGTGCTATATAAAATTATTACTTATCCTTTTTCTTAGGTAATTGCAAGTATTACCAGACTTTCTTTTGCTATTGTGCATTGCTTGTTCCAGTTTCTAGAGTAATGAAAATATGACTAATTTGTCACTAAACTTTAAACCCTACATTGAACCCAATATTTAATATATTTTATGTTTAGGAAATAGAGCTCCTTAGACCGGGAATAATATTAATTATCATTTTTAACCTAACTACTGGTATCAGTTTCTTTTGATTTAGCTTGAGTTGTCCAGAATTACTTTAGAAATTTAAAAATTAAATCTTCAGGAAAGGGATTAATTGATCTTTTTCTTCGAAAAATATATAGAACCGCACCAATGGTACGTGTTTTTCAGACCTTAAACCAATCAATCCCTTTCACAAATTTTGATTTTTAATTCTTAAATTTAAAAAAGAAAAAAGAAGACACTTTTAGCTTGCCTGTTATTGGCAGGAAACAGTTCATTCATTTATTATATGTATATTTTTGTTGTTGTAGGAGAGTAGAGGGGGAAACTAGAGTAGGCATTTTTGCCCTACGTGACATAAAGAAAGGAGAAAACGTAACCTATGATTACATGTTTGTTATCTCGCCTCTTATAATTACCAATTAAAGAAATTTTGATTTGTCATATTCTAAAATGTGCAAAAAAAAAAAAATTCAGGTTTGTGCAATTTGGTGCTGATCAGGATTGTCACTGCGGTTCTCTCCATTGCAAAGAAAAGCTTGGCAGTATGGTTCCTTCATTTATTTTTTATTTAGATGAACTTATAACAATTCAATAAAATATGTTTTTACTTGCTAAATAATGATAAGTGCTGTCTTTTTTTTTTATTTGCTTTTACATAAAAGTTTCTATATTCATATAAAATGTTCTTTTAAAAGATGAAGATATAATATGCATTGACATAACATTTCTATAATCAGGAGGTGTAGATTTAATGCTTCTTAAAAAAAATGCCGTGACCAAGGATTGTATACAATCTCTCGTACAAGTCTGGCGCCATAGCCATCAAATGTACATTTCTTTTCTTCGTCCTCCTATTTTTTTTTTATTCCTTATTTCCTTTCTATACATATTTTCTCTTACTTATTTCAGATGTTCTCTTACTTGATCCTTCCTTTTTTTTGTTCATAATATGATTTTCTTAGGTGGGTAGAAGGATATATTTACAGTTATGATGACGAGAGACGCATGCATACTGTAAGTTATATATAGTATTATTTTATTTCTTTGTTTAGTGTTAGGAAGAATTGCAATGGTACAGTACCTGACTGGTACATTAGGTTGTTTTTAAAGGGTTTACATGTCAGAATTTGATTTCTAAGATAACTAAACTAAAACAACTGGAGCAAATGTATCAGTAATATGTGATAAGAGTGAGGCTATGGTACTATGCATAGCGTAGATTGGTCTGTACTATGGATCAGTATCTTTGTTTTCAAAGTTCAAACAGTCGATCTGAACTATTCAACAACATGATCTCCATACGAAAATGTACTTGCAGACTAAATTTTTACATTTTTTACAAAAAATTTAGATAGGTAGAAAATCACTACATTTGAATGGTCTAGAATCTTTACATCAAGTAATTTGCTACATGTCTTAAAAAATAGTAAAAAAATTTTGAAAAATGTAAAAATTTGATCTACAAATGCATTTTCATATGGTGATTATGTTGAACGTTTAAATATGTGATATGTCAGCAATATGTGATAGCAGTACAAGTTTTTATGGGTATGATTAAATGAGATTGTAATCTACAAATGTGGCAGATTATGTATGGTGATGGAAGTCTAGAGGAATTAGATCTAGAATCCGAAATGTGGCATTTTTTGCCCCAAATAAAGAAATTCAGAAGATAAGGTATACATCTTGTCTCGTTATTACTAGTGCATTTGTTGGTTGAGTGAGGCTTATAGTAAATTTGCAAATTACAGATCGACCTGTGCTATGGGTTCATATATCTATTTTCAAAGTTTAAAGAGTCGATCCGAACTATTAAGCATGATCTCCAAATAAAAATGTACTTGAAGATCAAATTTTACATTTTTTAGAATTTTTTTTACTATTGTTTTATATAGGTAAAAAGTCACTAGTTCGGATGGTCCAGAATTAAAAAAAGAAGAAGTGATTTTCTACCTATCTAAAAAAAATATAATATTTGATCTCCAAGTACAATTTTATATGGAGATTATGTTAAGCGGTTCAGATCAATTATTTTGACTTTGAAAATGGAGATATTGATCCATAGTACAGACCAATTGTATATATACGACTTTTATTGATATATCATAAAAGATTGCTTTGTAGTTAAATTTGTTGTTTTGTTTTACCACTTTATGCAGAAATCTGCTGATGCTTATGCTGTTGTAATTTTGTTTTACCACTTTGTAGTGTTTTTTTATTTTTTTATTTTATGGAAACCTCTATTGGGCTGTATGATTTTTGCTTGAATAATGATCTTCAGGGAGTTTTGTACCTATTCTAGTGTTTGCTATGTTAAATAGTTTGCTAAAGCATGCTCCTTCAAAAACATATATTAGTAATTGAGTTGGAAACTTTTATTAGTGCAAAAAAAATTCCCATAATTTTTTTATCATTCATGGTATACCTTGTACCCATTCTTGCTTATGAATATATGATTGTGGGTTTTTGTAAATTGATTCAAGTGATCTTGCATGACTAATTGAACAAAGCCTAAAGTACCAATCAATATGTTATTTATATCTTATAATCTCTTACTGAAATATATGTAAACTTTAGGTTGTCATAGAACAATTTAAGCTACAAACTAGTAAGCGTTTTCCAATTAACCTTATCTTAGAGTTACAAAAATTTTCCTTAAAATGGAGGAATCGATAGATTTAAATTAAATTCATTCAACTGTTATAAGATATTATATATTTCCCAAAATTTCTTGTATCTTAGTGTTGAGTTTTTGTCCAAAAGGCTTTAAACAAAGTCCCATCTAAAGTCGAGTCTAAATTGTTTGATTCGAATCAAATTTTGTGCTGACGGTTTGAATTCATAGGACTATAAATTTGATAAGTTCTAAATATGTTTGCATGAAATCTAAGTCCAAATTGAACGGTTCAAGTCTGACTTTGCATAAAATTTGCGCAAAGTTCTTTGGACAAAATTCAGTTCCTGTATATTTATGCTTCCTTTCTAGGGAGTCTAAAAGATGAATCTTTTAGGAACTAATTTTTACATTATTTTTTCTAATTTTGATTATCTGTGAACTACAATACAAAAAAGTAATCTATTTTATATTTATGAATATGTACGAGAAAATAATTTATTTTAATCTTTTTGGATAAAAAATAAAATAAAATGAATCTATTTTTGTTACTGCGCTTATTTAATAAAAAAAATATACATTCCTTTTTCTATAATTGGATGGCCTCCTCGTACTACATATATAATAAAAACTTAAGAAAGAAATAATTAATGCCGTTGATCAACTCACCTATAATTACAAGATTGCATTTGTAATGTTTTACCTCATTCTGCATGTGATATGAACTTGGATATAATACCTATATGTTCATCACATTGTATATACTTTGTATACCAATATTTGCATGATATATATTATTGCTAGGAGTGAGGCTGTGGTACTAGACATAGTGCGGATTGATTTGTACTACAAATCAATATTTTTGTTTCAAATTTCTAACGGTCGATCCAAACCGTACTCAATATGATTTCTATATGAATATGTACTTGTAAAGCATATTTTATATTTTTTTAAAATTTTTTTTACTAACATTTTAGATGGGTAGAAAATAATTGTTTTTGAATGATTCAGAATTTTTAGATCAAGTGATTTCTACCTATAAAAAAAATAGTAAAATAATTGTAAAGAATGTAAAATTTAGCTTACAAGTACATATTCACATGGAGACTATATTGAACGGTTCCAATCAACAATTAGGACTTTCAAACTGAAAATTTGAGTCTGTAGCACAGTCCAATATGCGCTATGCATACTACCATAGCCTAGCTCTTTTGGTAGTGAACATTCTAAGGTTCAAGTTAGGTTCCATTCCATTGCTCTACAATATCATCAGTACAATTAAAAGAGGAACAAATTAAATTAATTAAACTGTTGTTAATTGTCAAAAGTGATGACAATACATTGTTTTCCGTGCAAAAAGCCTCTTTTGACTATAAATATGCATGCAATAACACTGCATGGTTTTTTATCAGAGAGAGACAGGAAAAGAAAACTGAGACAAACACATGCATATGCTTCCGAAACACTCAAACAACAAGATAACAAAAGAGAAAAAGAGAAACAAATTATGCCTTGCCATGCATTGCAAGGGAGAACCATTTAACATGAGAACAAGTCCCCTTTGGAATAGATGCATCACAGAAAGAGAGAGAATAGAGAAGAGAGAGATTATAAGATGCTGTCGGAACATAACAACATAATAAAACACAAGTTTCATGTCAAGTCCTTGTCAATGTCATGCCTTGCCATGCATCAAAGTGAGAGTCTCACAGATCATTTTTTTATTTTTATTTTCTTTAGAATAGTGTCACAATTCAAGTTTTGAATTTTCATTATATATAAATCAACATCTACACTTCTTCTTACTAAACAAACACATGCACTACAAATTAAAGTGTATTTGATAGTGTTATTTAATTACACTGGCTTCCATTTCATTCATTATCACTGACAGTTGGGTCTAGGGGTGCAAACGGATATGGATACGGATTGGATAGTGGTAACATCATATCCGTATCTGCTTTTATTTTTCGGATACGGATACGAATTGGATATTAAACGAATATGGATATCCGTTTTTTAACATAATTTTTTTTATAAAATATATTAAACTATATGGTATATATCTACTATTCATATATATAGATAACTAAAATTTGAAGCCATATTTGTATTTGTATCTGCACGGATATTCAGATATCGAATATTTGTAAATAATTTTCAAATACAGATTCAAATACGAACGGATAATTTGCACCCCTAGTTGGGCCCCCTTATGTCAGTGGAACCCATCTAAATGGAGTTTGTATCACTTAAATTTTGAATTTGAATCCAGAGCATTCGATCAAATTTGACACGAATATTAAAAGGGTTTATTGCAAATTGGAATGAATAATTAGTCCGGATTTTGATCAAACGATATGAATCTTGACTTCAAATAAGCACATTAATTTTAAAAACATGATGAATAAAGGCATGTTTTTGGTAGGTAAGAATTATAGGTACCCTCTAAAGTTCACATATTTTAGACCAACTTAATTACCAAAAAAAAAAATAAGATACAGGCTGCATGAGTGCTAATTTTTTGCTTGTGCATGTATTTGTTTTGATTCAAATGAGTGTTTATTTAAATATGATTTAGATAATGAATTTAGATGATTAAAACAATAAGTATACATTTCGGAGGAGTTTGATAGTAAATTTAAAAGTTTAAAATAGTCATTGACAACAGTTAAAATATATATATATATATATATGTGTGTGTGTGTATATATATGTATATGTATATATATATATGTATATATATATATATATATATATGTATCTATATATATATATATATATGTATCTATATATATATATATATATGTATCTATATATATATATATATATGTATCTATATATATATATGTGTGTGTGTGTGTATATATATGTGTGTGTGTGTATATGACAACTGTCAAAATATTTATTTACCAAATTATATAATTATTTATTTTGATTCAAACAAATGTACTTATAAAATATTATTTCACATTTTTTTCATATAAAATACAATTTAATTCATGGTAAGATTATATTATTACATGGAACAAAAGGTACTTGTAATTAATTTATGAGAGCAACATATGGCAGAGGATTTGATTTGATTTGATTTGATTTCTACGACCATCGAAATTTCACGTCAAGGAATCTACCTCAATTTTTTTTATTTTTTTTTTACTTTTCACGTCATAGTAGTTCGTTTTAGAGATGTGACACAACACAGTCTCAGTTCACCATCCAAATTTCATACACCGACCATGCATTTTTAGATTCAAAAATGACAAATTTTGATCTTTCAAGAAAGTGTCTGTACAAATTGTGCACACATTTTTTGTCAAAAAGTTATGGCATTTATCTTCTGTGGCATTTTTACTGTGGCGATCATTGTGGCGTCTATAGTAACAAGATTTGTGAATTATTCGCAGATAATTCAGTCTGAAAAATTTGTGAATCACGAAGTTTTTTACTCTGATGAACCTTTTCCAAATCATTAAGTTGTCACTATGGAACTACTGGCATCTTCTTTTTCTATTTTAGATGATTCGTTACACGGATTTACACATAGAAATGAGCGGACAAGAACTAGTGGGGATGCTAGCAAAAGTAAGAGAAGAAGAGAAGCACCGAAAGAGGGACACACAGTCTGAGAGAAAAAAGTTGGTTATTATAAGAAATGGGGAGTTGGGCCTTGGCGTTACATGGCGTGGCCCATGGGCCCACAATTGGGGGCCCACACGCGTGACTAAGGCACGCTTTACACACGGATGGAGATGGATCCTTCTAAAGGTTCGTGGGTCCCACTTCCTTTCGCTAAACTTACCCAGACTTTTTCCCCAACAAAGCTGCCACCTTTGCAAGCTTTTCATTCCATCTCAGCACTCTTTTTTTTGGTTTTCTACAAATAAATAATGATTTTTTAGTTTCTCATGATTAATTTGATATAAAATTATACACGAATAAAATTGAACGATTTCCAGTATATTATAAATCGTATTATGATAATTCGGTTTGTGTAGTAATCTACAACGAACAAACCAGATCTACACCATCAATGTCTAATATGTGCTTTAACTGGACATGACATAAATTCAGTCCATCTGTTTTAGATCTAATTGACAATATCGTATTAATAAGACATGTTTTAAGATGAAAAAATTCACAATCACATATTGAGTAGCCTCTGATAATAATTTAAAAAACATTACATATATACCATTACAATAATCAAATTGATTGATGAACAATGAAACGTGTATGAAATATCACCATTTTAATGTATGATGCATTATATATCAGATGTAATACAATATTGTTTTTAAATTTGTATTTCAGTTATTAAGATTGTTAATTTTATGGAATTATTTGTCAATAAATCCAATCTAATGGCCAGGCATCATTGTCATTAATTTTTCATAAATTTGTTGGCTGACATCGTACTTCCATCCACGTACTAACCTAATTAGAAGCAAATAACATATGCTTATGAGTTTTCATATTTGAATGATTCTATTGATTAGAAGGAAGAATAAGGCGAGACGATTTTAATTCCTACGATTTTAAAGATTTTTTTTATGATACCATGGCTCATATTATGGTATATGACAAGAATTAAGTCATAACGAATTGAATAGTCAAAACTACTCATGTTCTTTCTTGCAGTCGCTTGAAAGAAGACATACGTCAACAGACTCTAAATGTTCTATAAGACACTATCGTATCTCACTTTTCCTTCTACTCTTTGTGTAAAAAAATTAAAAAATTTAACTAGAATATGCATTTGTAAATTATAAAAAATGTAATTAAGGCGAATTATAATTCTTTCTCTATCTAATTCTACATAACATTCTATTTATTCCTTCTAATAAAAAACCTTAAAATCCAAACCATCATTATCTCTCTTTTTTTATATTGAGTGTAACATCTATGGGTTTTTTTAAATTAGAATTAAAACAAAAATCTTCAGATAGAAGGAGGATCAGTCAAAGCAATTTTGCTCAAAAAATAGCTTCACCGCGCGAACCAATGATTCGTTGGACCCCTGAGTGGAACTTTTAATGGTAGATTGTTTGGCCAAGTGGACAAACTAATTTTCTGCCTCCATGGAACCGTTGCTTCGGACGAGTTATTTTTTTCCTAAAATTCAATCAACCAATGCTCCTTCCATTTGAAGAATTTTGTTAAATTCTACTTTAAAAGAAAAAAAATCACATGTGTGTGCACAGAAGTGGAGAAGCGTAGCAAATCAAAACTAAGTAGTTTCTTCTACACCTTTCTCTTTCTTCCTTACGTAGTCATTGTTTGTTGGCCTCTTAAGGAAACAAATATCCAATTCTAGTATGTAGTAATCAATTAAGCGGGACCCATCTCTCATTATCGTTACCATACATATATATATATGCACCGTGTGCATGCATGTTGATGTACTTCTGTTTAAAAGCATGCTGTGCTATATGTACTGCAAATTACCCAATAGATGTGGTCCACATGCATCGTCTCGTACGATCGATCTGACATGCATGTACGGAACTGATCATCCAAACTTTGTACATGTCGTCATACAAAGACTTGCGTAACTCTCGCCTCTGGGTTTTTACTATGCAGCTGCTTAATTGGTGCATGCAATGCATAGTGAGGCAAGTTGTACACTTAATTAATTAATTAATGAGACTCAATTGGTGCATGCATAGTGAGAGAAACTCTACACTTGCAACTTTGTTTGGATGGAGAGTAAGGGAGGGAGGGGAGGTAAAAAAAATAGAAGGGAATGAAATGAAATAGACAGGGAGACAGGGGCAGATCCAGCATATACTAGAGAGGAGGGGGGTTCGGATTTTGAGTTTTAGTGGTGATCTATCGGTATTGATTAATTTTGTTCCTTCTAAAATTTTTGTTTCCCCTCTCTAAATGTTTAATTTGTAATTCAGATCAAATTTAATGTTAAACTCAAAATAAATTTTTTAAATTATGATTGGTAATTAGAATTATAAGTTAAAAGCATCATAAATTACAAGTCAGAGCATTGGATAATAGAAGTCAAAGCATTATTTTTTTTATTGAGTATCCAATTAGTTAATGAATTTAAATTCGATAAGCTATTTAAATCCGATTCAGTATTTTTTACCCCCCCCCCCCCTCCCCCTCGACGAAAATCCTGGATCTGCCCCTAGAGGGAGATTAACATATTTAATCTCTCATGTTTGACTGATTAATGAGTGAAAATAAATTTAAATTTCTTTTCAGTTTTATTTCTTGTTTCATTTATTAAAACTTAAAATGTTAATGAGATATTCGGTGGTTGCTATAAGTTTGTAACAAAGAAACTTTATGAGAATTACATATGTAAGATGAGGAGGGTTCAAATGCCTCCATCATGCCTCTATTTTTTAAAACTTAAAAGTCAAAATAAAACCATTGGATATGATCTACATCATTTTATTTATGCACGTGCAAAAAATTATGATATTTTAATTTTATTTTGATTGTCACCAAGAGCTTGTAAAAAATGCACTAATGTGGATGATTTCTAGACATTGATTTTTAAACTCATTGATTCACATAAAAATAAAATTAAAATGTGATAATTTTTTATAAGCACATAGAGATATAATGTTTGACATTTAATTGTGTTATTTTTTAAAATATTTGCAACAAAATTTATTTTCATTTGTTACACTCCAAATAGAGGAAAATCAATTTTATTGATTACAATCATGCAAGATTAAACCTTTCTCCTCCTGTATCTTTCACATCTGTCATAATTTTGTCAAAAAAATTTCTTTTATTTCCTTCCCCTCACTTCCTTTACTCTCCATCCAAACAAGGTGTTAATGAAATGAGGGCTAGATAGGGGTGCAAACGGATCGGATATTCCGAATTTGCATTCGTATCTGAAAATTAGATATAGATATATGATATCTGAATATTCGTGTGGATACATATATGATTTTAAATTTTAATTATCCGCATCCGTATAGTAAATATATATCATATAGTTTAACATATCTTATGAAAAAAATTATGTTATTCACCAATAAATATTATGAACTTTGATATTTTTCAAAATAATATTATATTTTTTTAATAAAGAATAGTATTGGAAAACAAATATCCAATTCGTATCTGTATCAGTATCTGAAAAATAAAAACAAATACGAATATAGTTTTACCACTATTTGATATTTTTAAAATAATATTATATTTTTTTAATAAAGAATAGTATTGGAAAACAAATATCCAATTCGTATCTGTATCAGTATCCAATTGATATCCCCTCTTTTCTTTTTCAAGAAAATTATGAGACTCAATTAACATTGAGTTTAACAAGTTTTTATTGCAAGTACTTTTCTTCAATTGACTTTTTTTTGGATGAAATCTACAAATGAAAACATTATAATCGAATACATATCTTGGCATTTCGATCTGTTCCATCGAATAAACATGTAAAAACAATATAGATAATGATATTGTTCCCAAAAGAAAATTATTCAAATTTCATCTAGTGTTCATTTCTTCTTCTTTTTTTCCCTCAAAAAGATGAACTCTAGTTATTTAAACAATGAATTTTGCATGAATTTTAAAGCAAATAAAGAAAAACTTCATATAGAGTGTTAGACAAAAATAATAATTTGAATGATAAATTAATTAGCATTCCTTGATCAAATTAAACAAATGTTTGATAATCGTACATCTATTTTTTAAACCCGATTCACTATTTTGTTGTCCCGGCGAAAATTCTAAATCCGTTCCTTCCTGTAGATCAAATTTTACCTTTTTTAAAATAATTTTTACTATTTTTTTAGATGGGTAAGCCATGCACAAGTAGTGATTTTAGAGACAATTAAATTTTTTTCTTGACTCCTAATGCTCTCTAATAGAACTCTCGTCTATCTCCGTAGAGAGAGAAGGAAAGAAAACAGAGAAAGAAAAAGCTAGCAAATTAAATTAGTAGATGAATGCAATATAGAGACACAATGGCAGACTACGTTTCAGTCTCCGCTCTCCCAAACCTAGCATTAGATAATGTCAGTTCTCTCTCTCCTCTCTCTCTCTCTCTCTCTCTCTCTCTCTCTCTCTCTCTGGATATATAGCGCCAAGTAGTGCCGCAGCCAAAAGCTGCAGCCATCCAATTATAGATTGAAAAATAAGGAGCACACAATGTGACCCACTTTAGTTTTAAGATATGATTCCGCGCCACAGTTATGTACCATATGGCTGGCAACTTTTTTTTTTTTTTTTGTAGGGATAAAACAATTTTTGTACAATATGTACCATATAGCTGGCAAATTAAAATGGTGAAATATGTACAATATAGATGGCAAAATAAAATGGAAAAATATGTACAATGTGGGAAAATTTTAAGAAAGGAATAAATTAAATTAATTTTGAAATTTTGGTTTATGATGACAATAAATTGATCTATATTAGTTGTGAATGCATCATTCAGAAAATAAATATAGACTTTTCAAAATTTGAAAACAAGAATACTGTTGCTGTTGTTGTTACCTTCCATTTGGAAAATCATGTTAGCAAAAAAAAAAAACAAATTCAAATATCATTCGTATAATAATGCTGAAATGTGGGTGCATATTTGTGTTATCATTCATCAATTAATTTAAATTTCTACTTATCAATTGATACTTAAAAATGGCAAAATATGTCGAATAAATTAATTTCTACTCATCGGTCATAGCTTAGTGTACAAGTAATTTCACTTTTACTTGTAAATATACTATTTTTTCAACTTCGTAGAATATTACCTTTTGAAATACTAATTAAAGTGTAGAAGCATGAAAATAATTTACATATAATTAATATTTATATTTTCTTTTCTGAAGAATTACCTAAAGAATTAAGAAACGATGTATCAATTATTAATTAAATCTTTGAATGAATTTTAGTCAACCGTATTATATATTCTTGGTAATTAAACTATGAATTTTACATGACTACTTTGATCTAGTGAAGCATAGCATAAGTAGAATTATTGAATATTTTTCATTAATAATCAAGTAGCTTATAAACATATCTAAAATAGTTGCATTAATGAATATGATGTACATCACTACATGATATAATACTTTTTTTTATTCTATTTATATTGTTACATGAGTATTGATATCATGTCAGATCTGAACACTATAATTAAGTATCACACATAAATACATTATGATACTAAAATGTACATAGGAGGGTCAATATTTTTTTTTTTTATAATTCATTAATACACAATATTTTTTTTTTATAATTCATTAATACACAATCTTTTTCTTATAATTCATTAATACATAACAAATATTCAGTGACAGTTGTGAGTTCGTTAGTGATAATACCGACACTTAAGAATAATATTTATGGCAGTTTTACAACCAATTAACAATGTTACTTCTATGCAATAAAACCAGGTATGTTTTATATGGTAGGAAAAAAAGGAATGGAATCAAAACTCTTATTTAATTATATTTTTCTTATCAAGGTATGTGTTCTTCTATGCAATAAAGACATGCAACAGATGGAAACTGACACTTGTAAGTTGTAAGTGATGATTTCTTTGCATTAGGATTGAACAAGGCATGAGAAAAGCCAACTACTACTGCTTCAAGAAAGTGACCATTAAAATGATCTATTCTTGCTAGACACAAACACAAACTCTCTGAGTCTCTTTCTCTTCTCTTTCTTTGTGTGTGTGTGTGTTTTTTTTAATCCCTCTTCTCTCTCTCACGAGACACTATGACTGTAGATACAGTACACTTTATTCAGAGATAAAGTAAATAAAACCATAGAATACCGTACTCTCCTTCTGTATATCACCTGTCCTATTTGCAAAATGGAAAAAAAAAAAAACATTGCTTAAATTTATGTATAAAACAAAACAAAATTCTAGCGCTCCTTTATATTTTTTCATTGTATTAATCTCTGTTCACTTGTTTATAGCTTGCTTGCCGACACCTTTCTTGGTTATAATTCCTCTAAAGAAATAAAGAAAAGTATACAATTTCTTACTGACACTTCATAGCACTAGATAATTTGTGAATGAATGAAATAGAAATTCAATTAACAAGTCTAATGAATTCTTTTAGTTTATATATACAAATAAGATGTCTTCACATAATTTCACTAATTAATGATATCAAGGCAAACAATCAATAAATCATAGCAGGTGGTAATTCATGTCGGTGGGAGTGCAAATAATTTTTCAATACAATATAAATTAACAAGCAAATTCCAAGATTCTAGCCAAATGATTACATCAAGGAGAAATACAAACAGCTACCTATGATTAATGTTTGTGTTTATATCCTAATTTGACAAGTTTCATGCCTGATCAGGGATCCTTTCAGCTTGTAGAATATATAAAATGATATCATCTGATATGATATACCAAATCTCCTACACCTCTCAATTATTATTTCAAGATGCATAAGGAGAGATAAACATTTGATGATCTTTGTTCTCTACGTCGCTATAATAGAAACTGTTGAGCATACAACCTGCGCTAATAATTAATTAGTTAACTGTATATATAAAGCAATAAATAACTAAAATATCATATGATCATGATCACCATTATCATCTCCAATGGCACCATCATCTCCATCCTCTCCTTCTTCATCCTCATCATCGCCATCGCCATCAGCATAACAATCAACATCATCTCTCATCACATTATCACCAACAATCATTGACTCGATCATATGCGGTGCATGGCCATCTCCGAATGAACGGACATGATCCTTCAACGATCTCTTGTGCCTGAAATCCGAGCCGCAAATGCAAAACCATAAACGACCACAATTTTTCTCGTGAGTACGCCAATCTCCACGCACTGCAAATGGCTTGGCACAACGCCTACATGCAAAAGGCCTCGGACAATGCTTACGTTTATAGTGTGTTTGAAGTGTGCGAAAATCCTTGAGTGGTCGTGCACGTGGGTGATCGATGTTATTTCTGCAACCTTCGGCACAACAGTAACATGGTAACCGCATAAGTGATGGTGAAAGTGCTGTTGGAGCAACGACCGGGCCTGGCCGGGTTGGACCTCGTAGTGAATCGGAGCCTTTCCGATATTGTGATCCATGCCCCCACATGTGCATCTGCATGAGCATGAGGAAAGATAAATATTATTTATAGTTCACATATTGTGACCTATTTTCATTTGATCATTGAGAAAATATTAAATGTATATGTTTCTGTTGTTTATTTTCACTTTTGACAAATATAAAATACTGTAATGTGTAGTTATTATTTGTGAACATGGAATAGAGAGTTGTATATATAATTGTCAAATCAAGTTAAACAATAGTGCAGATTTAAAAGTTAAAATACCACCTGTTTATGTGAAAAATGATCATCTCTTTTCGGATTCTTATTGTAAGGAAATATATAGCAATAAGAGTAAGCACTGTAAAAAAAGATCTACATTTGTTCTAGTAAAATATATAACATATGGAAACCATCCAGTATATATGTGTTAACTGATTAAACTCATATATGCAAGAGGAAGAAATTAAACCATGATTAATTAAGCAAATTAATATACATATATCACACATGTTTTTTCCTAATTTTATTTTAAAGAACATCGTTTATTGATGAACAAACAAATAAATACCTGCATATTGTTGAAGCGATTGAACGTCTTATGGCAAACTGTGCATGAAAACTGTGTTGTGCCTACAAGGATCTCAGCAGGAGAAGGTATCCAGTACTGGCTTGGAACATGGTTGCCATTGCCAGGTGCAACTGCCGCTTGGTTCTCACCATTCGTAGAATCGACACCAGGTGGTGCAATAGATAGTGCAATTGTTAGGTCCGAAGGCTCAGAAGGAAAAGCAAAGGAAGAAGCCGAGACAGAAGCGGACGCGCTAGAAGAAGTAAAGCAAGGAGAGGTGTAAGAAGAATTAGGGTTTTGGTGGCCAGGTGGCCAAAGTGTGAGAAGTAGCATGGATTGATCTTCTTCCTCTTCATGGTTTTTGTGAAATTGCATTGTTAGGTTTGGAGGATATATATTAGGGTTAATTAAGAGATTTTTGGGGCAAATGATTAGAGGAGAGAGATGAAGAGTTGGTTACAAATATCTTGGTAAGGTCTGTTTGTATATATAGATGTAGAAAGAGAAAGAGTAAGGGAGTGGAATGAAATCAATGATTAATTGGTGGATGGATTTAGTATGGATCAAATTGTAAAAAGCAACTGAAAAGCAAAATGCATGGGTTAGAGGTATGGGTTGCATGGGTTATACGAGATAAAAATATATAAATTACATATATCTAGTTCCATATTTGTACCATGATTTACTAGGTATTATTGTACATATAGTTGATTAATTGTTTATTATAAAACATTAAATTAAGCATTAATTTATATATAATAAATGCCAAAAGAAATGAATGGATGTGATTTTCAATAATTCATTGAAACCGAGTTTTATTAGTTGAGAAAGTGTATATATATTGTTCCATATATATATCTAGAGGTGCTACTTTTACCTGATTACCTGGATCCGACCCGAAACCAATCCGGATCCGATTAATTTGGATAGGGTATGATTTAAAAAATATAGCCGGTTAAATTATGGGTATGGTTACAAAATTAATAATTTAATATCCGACCTAGATCAGAACCGGAACCAATAATGTAATGGGTAGGATATGAGTTTCATTTAATTATCCTACCCATAATCGAACCCGACCCGATACCCGTATAAATACCCGATAAAACATATATTAATAACTATTAATATATAAAAATACAACTTTGCATATTAATTTTTGCATAAGCCGTGATGAGCCCAGTACTTTTTTGAATGTGAAAAAATAGAATGCAGTCACATATTCGCTATGTTTATACACATAGATGGATGTCAAATTTATTCCTTCCATAACAGCTGCATTAACTTTTTAAATAAAATTTATTATTATGAATACATCCTTCAATATTTGTCTTGATATCATCTGCATAATAATGAAAATTTATTGCTCTCATTGATATGTCATTTCTACAAATTATTAGTATTTCATTCATAGAGTTTTTGAACCATAGAAAAAAAAAATCGTCATCTCTCTAATATATATATATTTTTTTAAATTATATCTCTTCTTCAATATTTTTATTTTCAAAAGTTATTTTCTCTCCGACCTCCTGATTTTTTTGTGACATATACCCGCTCCGGATCCAGAACCACCCCGTATTCGAACCGGACCCAATAATCTACAAACAAGTTATGGGTATCTATCTACCCGGAACCGAAAGACTAGATCCGAAATATCTACGGGTAGATAGGTATCCGGATCCGAACCCGACCCGAATTGAAACAGATAAGTGTATGGATCGAAATTCGGATCCGAACACTTTTAGGGTACGGATCCAAATATAATAGTATCCGGACCTGACCCGACCCGGCCCGATAGCACCTCTATATATACCTTTTATTATTAGCGTAAATGCTTGATGAGGTTGAATATATATATACATTTATTTTAGTTTCTCTTCTAGTACATTTATATCTTGATGAGATTAAAACAGGTATATATAATATTAATATGTAATTAATAAGTAGGAAACTATTTAACTAGGAATTATAGGGTGCAATGATCGGTATTTACGGTATAAAAAAAAATAAAAATAAAAGAAGAGATGAACTCCCACCTTCCATAATCTAGTCAGAAATTCAATATTTTAGTAAATAAAACCGTGACAATCACCATGTATATTGGATAAAAAGAAGATTGGTCGCTTTTCTTAATTTCTAAAATACAACAACTTAAAATTTAGATATATATCGAACAGTGTTATTAATTAACTAAATTCAACTGGGCCATGGCAAGTTATTAATTTAAGATTCAAATCAGAATTGGAATTAATTGGAATTATTTTATTGCATAACTAAACTGGAGAACTTAGTTCCAAAAGAAATTTCATTACCAGAGAGCAATAGGTTGGTCATAAACCTATATAAACCTAAAAATCATAGTATTTTGGAGGGTTCTGATAGGAGAGGAGAGAAACAAGCCCAGCAAAGGAAAACATGTGGGACCCATTATAAAAACTGGGCCCACAACATTCAGTGGCATGCTGGTGCACGACTTCCGAGGCACATAAATAAATAAATAAAATGTGCTTATGTTAATAATAAGGTTTCATCTTCTCCACCACATATATCATGCATATATACACTTTCTTGTAATTGATTGATCAAGTTTTCCTTTTCTGGATATATTCACTGCTGCCTTTAGTCTTGTCCAGTTTTAACTAAGTTGGCTTCTTTTATTAATTCCTTGAGAAATTAATAATTTCTTTAATTTCTAGACTGGGCCCACCATTATGGTTGGTTTATTATGTACTGAGAACTGAGAACTGAAAACTAGGTTAGGTTTTGGAGGTTGGGGTTGAGTACTGATTCCTATAGAAGCAGCATTCACGCATCTCCTTTCTTTTTTCTCTCAAATATTACAAACATCCCTTGTGACACGAGTTAATGGGCATCGGATCAAATTCAGTCAGACGTCAGGAAACCGTTAGATCTTGGTCGAGATTAATTCGCACGTCCAGTTTAATTTCACTAATGATTTACAATTTTAATTTTACACATGAATCTCAACACAGAGCAAATAGTTCAAAACGTGCATTGGACTGAATTTGGTCCGATGTCCATCAGATGTATCATGTGATCTGATAGTCAGATTGGACGGTCAAGATCGATCTGCCTACAATGCTTCAACAAATGAACTTCAAGAATATATAGCTTCAAGTATATATAAGTGCGTAAAATTAATTGATATTTATCCGCTTTGAATAACAATCTGAGTTGATACACATAAGTAATAAGATCTCTCAAAACATACATTTCCACTTTGTAAATTATCCTTTTTATTTATTTTATTTTGAAAAGCTGAAACAAAATATGTACCTTTACCTTAAAATATTTCAACAAAATGGCTTAATTTGTGAGTATTAAACTTTATTCTTACCCTACTTTTCCATGTCATTATCAAAATTGAAAACTTGAAACTATAAAATAAACAAATGAAAGAGAGATGTTAATAGACTTCACTATTTAATTAGGAGTTGGGCCTAACAATGTGAAACCAGGCAAGGCCCAATAATAACATAAAATTCCTTATAGTTCCCAATTGAATAAATTGATATCGGATCCGTCCGATCAAATCCACCCAATTATATTTTTTTTTCCATAAATAAACCCTATAAAATTAGTGGCCTCTTCTTGTTCAATGATTTAAACTAGCAAACGAACAAAAAGGATGATTTTCCACCGGCTTGCATTAATTAATCATTAACCTTCATATAGTACGGTGTATATTTTGATATTGTATTAATTTTGTTTTTATTCTATATATATAATTTTGCCTTAATTAATGGTTTTACATTTATCCTTTGTTTGATACTTTGATACTTTTTTATGGGGGGATTCTATGTGTCTCAAAAGTTTTATATAATATTACGTATTTCTTTTTTCAAAATCAGTAGTTACATAATGCATGGGTAAAAAATTTAGTGCATGGGAAGTTATTTGCATCACAATTTACAAGGGTGGATGCAAAATTTTTGTCAGAGCGAGAAAAAATAGCGAATCGAATTTAAACCCATTAACTAATTGAATACTAGATAAAAAAAATTATTTAACTTATAATTTTCAATACTCTGACTTATAATTTCTGATTCTCTAGCTTTTAATTTTAATTATCAATCATAATTCAAGAACTTTATTTTAATTGTAATCCTAAACTAAATTCGAATTACAAATTAGAATTTTAGAGGGGAGCAAAAAAAAAATTCAGGAGAGGAAAAAGTTGACCGTGACTGATAGATTTTCATTTAAATTCAAACTCCAGGGAAGCAGTTGCCTCCCTGGTCCTATGTGGATCCGCCCCTGTTTGCATGGGCCGACTTTTTTTTTTTACCCATGCAAATAAGGGTCATTTGCAGATGCCTTGGAACTGCTTTTAGAAGAGATGCATGAGCTCATAAACCATAAAGTAGTTAAAATTAGGATCAGATAATCTAATTAAATTAGGAGACAGCTGAGAGGAAATTACATGGTGGCATGGTCATAAATCAAAGTTGGTTGTACTAAAGAGCTGAGTCTCATAAAAAAAATCATATTGATTTATACATCCATTAGCATTAGCTTTGCATGATAACAAATTAAGCTACCTCTTGATTTTGACCTCTCTAACTACCTTAACATTGCCATGGCAGCAGCCTACTTCATATATTTTATTATATTTAGTGTGTCAATATTCTCTGCATGTTTTTTTTCCTTGTTAAAATAATAAAACCCATAGAATTTGTGGTGGAAGTTACCATTTCTGTCTTTGGTCAAACCTTCAAAAATAATATGGAAAAGATTGGTTTACAAGCATTTGGTAAGTTAATTCTTAAGCAAGGTATTATATTGGTAATTTAGTCTGGCCCACAACACAAGAAATAAATTTAACCTTGAAATCTTGAGCATGATAAAATGATATATATATATAGTAAAGTAGTGTACTGTATATTTATATCAATTATAATTATTTGCTTTTTATACACCTTAATAATTAAATAATTATTATTTTTGTTTTAAAGCATACATATAAGAGTAGAACTAGCTAGGGTGTTCTTAACCTCACCAAGTATTTTGGCGAGCTTAGCTCCAAAATTTATCTAAAGACTTCAAATAACGAATTCAAACTACTGAAACTGATCTATTTTATGTGATGTGTTTACATATCAAAGTAATATTTTTTTTTAAATTATGTTAGTAAAAAACATTCGGTCAAAAAAGAAGATTTATGAGTTTTTTTAATCTCCATTCTTATATTATACACGTAGATGTCCTGATCCGTCAACAGCTATGACTAAAAGATGAAATTTTGAATTTAATATCAACCCTCTAATTAAATAATATGTCTTCTTTTGATTAAATACAATTTTTTATGTGTAAAAGTTTAAATTTAGTAAGAAACATACTCGCTGCACATACTGCCACAGATTATGTTACAATTAAAATTAAATAGAAGACAAAATTAGAGAGAAAATCAATTTATTAATTTTCTTATTTCTCTACTCCAACCATCTCCCATTCCTTATTTTCTTATTTAAGAATCATAATGGATAATCAATTTATTTTTAAGAATATCAAACACTGACATCTTTTAAAAATATTTTATCAGCATTTGATATCTTCAAATTTAATATATTACTCAATTTAAGCTATAGTGAATCATTTTTATAATTTTACTTCTTCAAAATTTTGGTAAAATAAAATATTCTTTTATATTAGTATGTTCATGTTCGTTCTTAGTTTCAGTTGTTAATTATATGGAGAAAATATATTAAGGAGGAATTGTAATAACATTAACTATAATTAGTGCCACAAAATGAAGCAACTAATCTCTTAATACAAATTCACTTTCACTAAATATTTTTTGTCTTTTTAACTTTTGCCTATGGGATGTATTTATTTCTACAAGCCATTTATCTTTTTTTTTTTTTATCAAATCTCTTTACTCGCATCAAAGTTTGAAATTCAAATTGTTAATCAAACTCTTGATCTTCTTTATTTTATAATACATTTCCATTGCAACGCACGGGTACGATACTAGTAACTAATTAATAGCTTGCAATTGGTTAGTTAAATTGATAACATATTATAATATTTTTAAAATTAAACAAGTATAAATATGAATGGTTCACATACTAGGAGACTACTATATATAATACGTACATCTCATATATATCACATTCGATAAAAAAGTCTATCCGAACCATTAAACATGATCATCATATTGAACTTTGCTTGGAGACCAAATGTTTCATTTTTTGGAAATTTTTACTTTTTCTTAGAATTTTTTAAAATTAATATTTCAGAAATATTATGGACCATAGAAAAATAGTGATATTCAAAAATTCTAAAAAATAGCAAACAATTTCTAAAAAATGTAAAATTTGGTCTCCTAACACAATTTAATATGGAGATTAAGTTGAATGGTTGGATCGATTGTTTGAACTTTGAAATCACAAAATATGAGCATGAAGTAGAATACGTCATTTACTTCATGAAGCACAATAGCCCAACTAATGAAGTCAAGCAATTGTTTTACTTCACACTCATATTTTAGAATTTTAGAATTTTTTTACTATTTTTTTAGAATTTTTTAAAATCACTGTTTTTCATAAAATTGTGGACCATCAAAAATTAGTGATTTTAACAAATTTCAATAAAATAGTTAAAAAAATTCAATAATTGTAACATTTCTTCTCCAAGCACAAGACCGGTATTTTTCTTAAACAAGGTACAAATTTTTTATACTTTTAATAAAAGGTAAAATGAAAATTTTATAAATGTAAAATAAATTTTAATATGAAAGGCAATAAAACGGATAAATTTGTGATTTTTGGAAGTAATTTAAAGGGTGAATACTTAATTTCAAAGTTTAAAGGGGATACATAATTTTGAAAATTTTGAGGGGTATATGTGAAATTCCTCCTAAATTTAAATGGATCCGTAAATATAAACTATCCATATGAATTTTAATATAAATTGAACAATTTAGATCCGACTTTCAATAAGACGTTGTCCAATATCTTTTGGGAAAATAAAAACACTCAAAAAGAAATATAATATTAAGTTGGGTTAACAAGATTCAGTTGGATTTGCTCGGACTGAATCCGAATTCAAATTATTCAATTCAGAAGTATAATGATTTTTTTATTATTATTGGGCCTTGCCTCTTTCACATTATTAGGCCCAACTCCTAATTAAATAGTAAATTATATTAACTTCTCTCTTTCACTTTTTTTCTTCTATAATTTGAAGTTCTCAATTTTCATAATGACATAGAATGATAGAAAGGAGTAAGAATAAAGTTTAAGGAATTCACAAAGACATTTTGTTTAAGCTTTTTATTAAAAAAAAAGGATAAATTGCAAAGAGGAAATGTATGTCTTGCGAACGCTTATTATATAATTAATTATGTTAATCACACGATCGTCCTTGATTGCTTAAAATGTCACAGTAAGGAACAGGATGTATATATCCGACAGACATCAGATCAAATTCAGTCTAATGCACAGTATGTACCATTTGTTCTGCAATGAGATTCGTGTATAAAATCAAAATTGCAAACCGTGAATCCAAACCTAACACGCAAATTAATCTCGATGCAGATCCAACGGTCCATATCTGACATCGGACTGAATTTAATCTGATACCCATTAAACCCCTGTCGCTCGTGTCACAGTGATATCATGTTTGTACTATTTGAGAGGACAAAGAGATGAGTGAATTAATGCAACTTCTATAGGAATCAGTAAACCCCAAGCTCCAAAAACCTCACCTAGTTTTCAGTTCTCAGTCCATAATAAACCAACCATAATGGTGGGCCCAGTCTAGAAAATTAATTTTTAATTTCTCAATGAATTAATAAAAGAAGCCCAACTTGGCTAAAGCCAGGCAAGAATAAAGGCAGCAGTGAATATATCCAGAAAAGGAAAACTTGATCAATCAATTACCAGAGAGATGATATATGCATGATATATGTGGTGGAGAAGATGAAACCTTATTAACATAAACATTTTTTTTTATGTGCCTCGGAAGTCGTGCACCAGCATGCCACTGAATGTTGTGGGTCCAGTTTCCATATTGGGTCCCACATGCTTTCCTTTGTTGGGCTTGTGTCTCTCCTCTCCTATCAGAACCCTCCAAATACCATTATTTTAGGTTTTAGGTTTATGACTAACCTATTGCTCTGGCATATTATCCCTGGTATCTTCTGTAATGAATTTTTTTTTTTTTGGAACTAAGCTCTCCAGTTTATTTATGCAATAAAATATTTCCAATTCCAATTTTTTTTTTGAATCTTAAATTAATAACATGCCATATGTACTTAATTAAATAGTTTGGTCAATCTAGTATAACATTGTTTAATAAAAAAAAAAAGTTTGTTCTATATTTAAAACAAAACTAGTGATCTGTTTTTTCTGCTTTTTATCCAATATATTGTGATTGTCCCGGCTTTATTTACTGAAATATTGAATTTGTGACTACATTAATATGCAAGGTAAGAGTTCATCTTTTTTTACCATACCGATCGATCATTGCATCGTGTAATAATTCCAAGTTATATTTGTTTCCTACTATTTACAAAAGATCCAGCCATGTTTAATTTAGGAAGACGGACAAAAATATATTTACATGTATATATTCAAGCGCACCAAACATCTAAGCGCCACCTGGCCACCAAAACTCTAATTATTTTTACACCTCTTTGCAAATGTGAAACATGTTGCCATTATGTGTTTAATATATTTTTATTGAGTACGGTTCAAATGCACTCAAATGTACTCTATCTTTCAAATCATTTTTTTCCATTTTCAAAGTCCGAATAGTCAATCTGAACCGTTAGATGTGGTCTATATATTAAGATGTGCTTGGAGATCAAATTTTACATTTTTTGAAATTTCTTTACTATTTTTTTAGATTTATTGAAAACACTGTTTTTAGCAAATTTGGACCATAAAAAAACAGTGATTTTCAATAAATCTAAAAAAATAGTAAGCAAATTCTAAAAAAATGTAAAATTTGGTCTCCAAGCACATCTTAATATATAGATCGCATCTAATGGTTCAGATTAACTGTTTTGACTTTGAAAACGGAGATAAAAAATAGAGTGCATTTAGGTGCACAAAAATTTGGGTGCATTTGAACCCTCCTCATTTTTATTTATGGTTAACCATTCCAACATCTCAAAAAGTGTTACAGATTAAAGATGAGTGCCTATAGCAATTCTCTATGTAACATACAACCAAACTTATAAAAGCCCGGACATATATATATATATATACCATAAAACCCATCAAAAGTAAAAAATAAAGGAAAGAAACAAATTAAAAAAAGAACTACAAAATATGCGATTTGTAAGAAAATGTGTAAAATCTCTTGACTAAGTTGCAATCACACTATTTGATTGCCATTGTATTGAAGCAGAAATGACGATGAAATTCTCCCCCAATGCAACATTTTTCCTTGAGAAAACTTGGCTCCTTTGGAGCTGTCAGAGGCCTTGTAGATCTGCAATTAATATTATATAAAGGTAGGGTAAAGCCAGAAAATAAGATGAGGTGGGCAAAATTTTCAGATAAGGCATATTTGTATAATAATTTTAAGCGCAAACATTTTTTATAATTTTTTTTGAAAAAAAATTGACAAAAGAATCATATTGTGAAACTTTTTTTTGCCTAATCTGAAAAAATAAAAAATAAAGGAAATAAGGACAAATTGATCAATTAGTTAATTTGGGGCTGGATTAAGTTGAATAATGAAATATTACCTCTGAGGGTAAAATGGTCTGTCAAAAATAGGCATGAGTTGGGCCTTTGGGACCATCTCCTTTCTCATAACTTTTATCTCTTCTTCTTCTATAACCTATAATATAATATGTCATGCATATATGCAACCAATTTTTATTAAGATCGATATATATATAGTATTGAAATTCTTTTATTAATATTTTTTTGGTGATTATATATATCAACTTCAAACTGCAGGTGTTGCAAGGGTCAGATAATCCTGCAAATTAAGATGAAAGTTTATGTTTGTATACTTCTTGTTATTTTCAGTGACATGCAACATGACTGGGTTGAGCCTGCTTTTGCCACAGCAAATCTAGACTCTCTATTGGAGTTTCCCTGTTTTCTTTTCTCTATGTTACTTAGAACAAATATGAACCGATCACCTATGATAAAGACATAAATCAAACATACCTGAAGATTTGAATAGAAAGTTCATATAAATATTTGATTAATTAATAAGGCTTTTAGTATATATATATACAAGTGCTTTGATGAGTACCTTCGTGATCTTCTCCTCAAATCTCTTAATTATTCCCAAGGAGTTTATTTTGCTTGCCATCTAAATATTAAACCATATACACATTGTGCAGTTAAAAAAATTGGATTTAAATAGAACATCAATTTTATTAGTTAAATTAATATTTCTTTGCAACAATAGATATATACTTTTCTCACCATGTAATTGAAACTGGCGCGTCGTAGAGCTCTTTCTTCACTGTGAAGCCTAAATATCTTCTCTGTCTTTATCATTTTCTCCTTAGGTATTGGCTTTGGTGAATACTAGAATTAATGTCATTAAATTAAGTTAAAAAAGAGAAAAATAAATATTATGCCTTAATTGAACATAAAATAGAAGAAATAGTTCCAGATTATTAAACGAACCTTGTATTTTTCATCTTTTGATGGTGATCCTAGCGCCACATGTGCATATTTTCTAGGCTCTTTCTCAGGTGATCCTTGTATCATTTTTGTGAATGTTTGTTTTTTTGGCGAATACTAGAATTAATGTCATTTGAAAGTTGAGTTAAAATGGACAAAAATAAATATATTATGTCTTAAAGGAAGATAAAATAGAAGAAATAGTTTCAATTGTTAGATGAACCTTGTATTTTTCATCTTTTGGTGTTGATTCTTGTGCCACATACACATGTTCTCTAGGCTCTTTTTCAGGCGATCCTTGTACTCTTTTTGTGAATGTTTGCTTTTTTTGTGAATACTTGAATTGATGTCATTTGAAAATTAAGTTAAAATGGATAAAAAGAAATAAAGTATGTCTTAAATGAACATAAAATAGAAGAAATAGTTCCAGATTATTAGATAAACCTTGTATTTTTCATCTTTTAATAGTGATCCTAGCGCCGCATACGCATGTTGTGTAGACTCTTTCTCAGATGGTCCTTGTGCCCTTTTTGTTAATGTTTGCTCTCTTTGTGAATACTATAATTAATGTCATTTGAAATTTAAATTAAAACAGACAAAAGAAATATTATGCCTTAAATGAACATAAAATATTATTAAATAAACCTTGTATTTTTCATATTTTGGCGGTGATCCTTGCGCCGCATTCACATGTTCTCTAGGCTCTTTTGGTAGTGATAATTGTACTCTTTTTGTGAATGTTTGCTCTTTTCTTATAATTCCATGTTTCTGCCAACCAAACCAATTCCGAAATTAGTTAAAACTTCATATACGTCATTATAAAAACCATATTTAAAATATATTTGATATATTTATATAGGAAGTAAGCCATTTAATTACTTGCTAGTTCATAAAAAAAAGTAAATACTTGGTATATATCTAGCTAGTATATATTATCAGAGTTAATTAGTACGGTAGACATCTTAATTTTCTTTTCTTTTCTTTTTGTTAATATTTTTTTTTTTTAAATAACAATCAGTTAGTATTATATCCATATCTTGTTCATGAACACCTTTTAAGTAAATAGTAATGATTTTATCTTAAGGCATGCAATCATTATATACCTTATCCGGGTAGATAGGGACATGCATTTAAAGTTACCATAAAGTTGTTATCATTAGCTTAAACATTCCAATTATTGGCAACTTAGAAAACATATACAGTATCATGGAACTAACTTAACAGGGAAGTTAAAGCTAGCAATTAAGTATATTTAAATATTGATTTATTAATTAATTACTCTATATTACTTGATTGGTATTGATCACTCTAAAGGGCAAAGATTGAGTGTTCCTCAACGAGCGCTTCGTAACCAGGTTCTGACCTTGCTTGCTTGGGCTCTGCAATAATATATCAAAAATTAAATCAATATATATAACTACATTATGTTATTAGGATAAGTAACTACATATAATTAATGGTCTAAATGAAATGATACTTGTATCTTCTTGGAAATGCATATGTTAACTAAGTAATATATTTTCCTTACCATATTATTTATTATTAAGAGTGTATATATACTCTGCATTATAAAAAAGGCTTCTACTATGTGCATCATCACTTTACCTAGTTATTGTTATATAAATTAGTCAAACTCATTTCTAAGAAATGCAAAAAGAAAGTACATATGCATATCATGTGCTACATATTTATATTACTATATATGCAACTCACTAGACTAGTCCATGCAATAGCTAGATATATAGTACTATCAAAGTACATTTAGTCTATTGCAATTTCAAAGTTTGTTTTATTCAGCACAAAAGATTTCAAATGGCTTTTTAAAGCAAGTAAAGAAGCATGTGCAACATAAAGTTGCATGATATTAATTAATTCTAACCTTTGGTGAGTGTAGCAACTTGGTTGTTTCCTCCACCATTTTGATTAATTTCTCAAGTTGAGATAAATGAATGCCTCTCTCTTATTACAACCCCAATTTATAGCTGCCTACTCCAAGTAGACTACACTAGTGTGGCTTTCATGTCTTATTGCTCTTTCACCAGCCATTACAAGAGTGCAATCCTTTTAGCTAGACCTAGTTTACCACTTCATTACATAGCCAATATATATTGGTCCATATTAATTTACAAGTGCTTAATTAGCATTTTTCACATAATTTCATACATAAAACTTTTAGTTTAATTAAGTCTGACCTCCTAATTTGACTAATTAGTTACTCTCATTATACTCTAATCAAGCATTAATGAAATTAATTATTTCAAACTGTTTTCATTACCCCCAATATAATTAGGCTAGTCAAGTGGTGCATGAAACGAGCCTACCTAGCTAACTAATAAGAACTGTCATGGCTCTAATCCATTTGAAGCAACCTAATATTTTTTGTCTCGGCTCTGTGTAATTTAGTGTTCAAGTAGTGTTACCAAACATCAATTGTTACACACTAACAAACTCAAAAAACATTATGGGTTCAGAAAAAGATGTTTGTGCATGCATGGCTTCAAATTTCATGTATTGTACCCTGGTTTTGAGGGATACCTAGCAACAGGAGCTATCACTCGATAACGCGGTCACTTATCATAGTTGGTTATGGTAGGAAATAAGTCTTTGTATTATATCATGTCACATAATATGAACATATATAATTAATTCATTGCATGATCAAATTAATCTACCTCCTTGAATTGACTACTCTAACAAACATAACACTAGCATGCTGACAGAAATATTACACTGTTGATAATGGGATTTTGGTTCTTTTTGTTTCTTTTATATCTACTTAGATAACTTTCCATATGCATGACTTACTTAAGAAATTAGAATACAAACATAGAAATTAGAATTGTTGTAATTAAATGAAAAAAAAATAAGTACTCCACTTTTGCCATATTCTCTTTTGTGTTAGGACAACTAATTGTTAATAATCCTTACAATAACATAGAAATGGTAAGTTAGTGCCTGTAATGCTTGAAAATCAGGTAATATTAATTACACTTCAGTGCTCATAGGCCAAACTTCTATGAAAGAGGATAAAATTTCTAACAGTATGTATAAATTCTCTTCGAATTGCTAAATGCTTGAAATTTGCAAACAAAAACTAACTTTTGATATCCTTGAGGTTGTCTAATTAATTACTCCGAATAAGTAAAAATGCTTATAATAATTCCATCAAGGGGTTAGCTAATAAAATTTTGGTTTTTACACTTATGTCATATAGCCAAGTGGTGTTATATAGGCTGAAATGACATTGATATCATACTTGTTAGACTCAAGATAAATACAATAATTAAGCATAAACAAAGTTAATTAATTAGTTCAAACTGTATTCATTACCCCAATGTAAGCTATATGGCCAAGTCGTACATGAAACAAACCTAGCTACCTAAATAATATATAAGAATTGTATGTCATGTTTCCTTCATATGCTCTAATACATTTGAAGCAACCTAAGTACATTTTTGTCTCGACGCTGTGTGTTTAGTGTTCAAGTATGTACTAGCTGTTACCAAACATCAATTGTTACACACTAACAAACTCATCAAAAGGCAATCTGGATTCAGACAGATTTCCTGTGCATGCATGGCTCTTAAAATTGCATGTTTTGCACCCTGGTTTAGAGGGATACCTCATAACGGGAGCGATTGATGCAGCAGTCACTTTTCATAGTTGGTTATGGTGTGAAATAAGTCTTTGTATTATATCATGTCACAAAATATGAACATATATAATTAATTCATTGCATGACCAAATTAAGCTACCCCCTTGATATTGACCACTCCAACAAACATAACACTGGCACTCTAACAGAATTATTGCACTGTTGATTATGGGATTTTGGTCCTTTTTGTTTCTTTTACATCTACTTAGAGAACTTAATTTGCATATGCATGAGTTAACTAATAAATTAGAATGCAAACATAGGAATTAGAATTGTTCTAAGTATATGCAAAAATATGTAACACTTTTGCAATCTTGTGTTTAGTATTAGTACAACTAATTGTTAATAATCCTTAATGGAAATCATGTAATTTTGTAGGTGAATGCTCATAGTCGACCAAACTTCTATGGAAGAGGACAAATTTTCTAACTGTATGTATAAATACTATTCTATTTGTTGTATGCTTGAATTTGTAAACAAAACTAACTTTTGATATAAATTTGACACAGTTGAGGTTTGTCTTATTACTCATAATAAGATATAATGCTTAAAATAATTCCTTTAAGGGGTTAGCTATTAAATTTTTTGACTTTGCACTTAAGCTACCTTTGAACTACTTGACCACTCCAACTGACTCAACACTACTGCAATGTTAACAGAACTAAATGTATATGCATTGGTGACATCATTTATATGGACCTATTATATACTGCATTCAAAAATGAAATGCTAGAACAAAGAAAATTTACTCACATATATATCAGCATCCAATAAATATCATATTAATTATCTTAATATGATTTGTTCAATAAAAGAAGAATCTTGATGGCTCGTAATTGGTGTGGAATTGGACATTTTTTTAGGAGTCGAAGCTCTACAAAATTAATTAGAAGTAAATATCAAGAAAACACACTTCTGTGTATTTATTATTCTATTAGATTATCGTCTATCAAAAATGATTATCACGCTTAAACTTGTCAGAATGAATATCTTCCATTTAAAAAGTGTTTGAGCCATTACTTCACTAAAAAAAAAAAATTGGTTTTAAAAAAAAAATGTGCTTGAAATATAAATATGTGCATTTATATATTGGAGCTATGAAATCAATATAGAGGATTGGATGCTTGCGTTTGAATTTGTGGACCCAACAAATATTTAAAATTTCATGCATATAACTAAGTTATACTATTTTAATTGTTTATAAAATTATTGAAACTAAAATAATTCTCCGAATACTCAATGCAATGCTATATAATTATTCTACAAAAATAAATATATGACGAAATAATTTAACATGCACAATAAAATTATTATCTATTAATTTGTAAAAAAAAAAACATAATATAATCCCGCATTATTTCGATCCGCATATTTTTGTGCACCTCTTTGCTGTTTGCAGATGCCCTAAAAGGCTGAAACTCCTTGAAGAAAAAATATAGCAGCTCGTAAACCACTGATTAGTTAAATTTTGGATCAAAATTTTAATTAAATTAGTTAAAATTGCATGGCGGTCATAAATCAAAGTTGGTCCTACTTAAGAGCTGAGTTTCATAAAAAAAGCATCTTGATTTATAGATCCATTAGATTTGCATGATAACAAATTAATTGAGTCTATAAGCTACCTCTTGATTTTGACCTCTCCAACTACCTTAACACTGCCATGGCAGCAACAGACTTCACATATTTTATTTAGTGGGGGTCACAAATTGTAGGAGGCCAACATATTATCTGCATGTTTTTTTGTTAAAATAACAAAACCTAAATTGAGATTTAATTAGGATGATATATATAACAACATAGAATTTGTGTGGAATCTACCATTTATGTCTTTGGTCAGACCTTCAAAAAGAAATTATATGAAATATATTGGTTTACAAGCATTTGGTAAGTTAATTCTTAAGCAAGGTATTATATATATCTAGGTATTTTAGTTAATTCTAAAGAGTTATACTATTTTAAGAGTTATACTATTTTGTTTCTTTAAAAAAATATTGAAATTAAAAAAAATCTCAGAATACTCAATGCAATACTATATAATTATTCTAAAAATTTAATTATATTACTAAATAGTTTAACGTGCACAACAAAATTAGTATCTATTAATTTGTTAAAAAAAATACATAATATAATCCCACATTATCTCGATCCGCATATTTGTGTGCGCCTATTTGTTTATTGGAGATGCCCTGGATCATTTTTTAGAAGCTCATAAATCACAAATTAGTTAAAATTTGGACCATATTAATTGTCTAATTAAATTATTCATGGTTTTAAATTCGGCTGCATAGACTTATGTAGCCTGCTACCATGCTTAAAATGTCATTCAATCACATATATGCATATTTAAATATGCAACCGCATATGTGGTCATGCGGAATGCAGACAACTAGGAGTTGATTAGGGTATTTTTTAGAGGTACCCCATTCTGTGCACCCATAATTGTATCCAGAACATCAAAAATTCAAATAAATTCACCCCTTTTGAGTTTTTGGGGTTTCTTCATATCAAAATTTATGATATTTTATGAAGAATTTTATCATGAATTTTATTTCATGAAAATCACTGTTCATTATTAGTGACTTTCAAAAAAATGAGATTTTAGGGTATTATTCTCACTCAATTTTCAACGAATTAATATGATAAATTCCTTAGATGTACATATTCCTGAATTATTTAGGGTTCAATAACAGCTTATTTTAAAATCCGCATATATAAGCCTGCATTAAAATCAGTATGCATGAACAAAACCGTATTTTAATTAAAACATTAAAATTAATTAGGAGACAACTGAGGGGGAAATTACATGACGGTCATAAATCAAAGTTGGTTGTACTTAAGAGCTGAGTGTCATAAAGAAGCATCTTGATTTATACATCCAGTAGCATTTTTTCTTTGCATGATAACAAATTAAGCTAACTCTTGATTTTGACCACTCCAACTACCTTAACACTGCCATGGCAGCAGCCGACTTCACATATTTTATTTAATGGGTCACATATTGTAGGAGGCCAACATGCATATTCTCTACATGTTTCTTTTTGTTAAAATAATAAAACCCAATTTGAAATTTAGGATGATATATTTATATATAAAGCAACATAAAATTTGTGGTGGAAGCTACCATTTCTGTATTTGGTCAGACCTTCAAAAAATAAATATGGAATAGATTGGTTTACAAGCATTTGGTAAGTTAATTCTTAAGCAAGGTATAATTATATGTGGCCCACAACAGTAGAAACAAATTTGACCTTGATTTTTTTAGCATGATAAAATGATTGTAAACTAGCATCCTGTATATCTTCGAATTATAATTATTGGAGTTTAAACACACATTAATAATTAATTAATAACAATATATTTTAATTTTAAATCATAAAAAATATAACATGACATCAATTTCATCATTATAACTAAATAATCTTCAATAATCTATAATTAAAATACTATCTTAAGATTATAAGCGTTAATTAATAGCTTGGTTAAAATGATAACATAATATTTTTTAAATTAAACAAGTACAAATCTGCTTCTATTTTTCCAAATTTACAGAAGTTCACATTACGTACACAAAAATACAAAAAAATAGTATAACGCCCCTATATATGAACCAGTTATAACTAGAAGCTTATTCTTAATTTATTATCGTGTTATAATTACTTTTTTTATCTTTGTTTCTGTAAGAACTGAATTTTCGAAATGCAATAGTAACTAAAGGTTTTCCTGCTTTCTCAAAAAAAAAGGGGGGGAGTTCCATGCATGTATTCCCTCAAAAGTTTCAATATTACGTATTCCCCCCTCCAAAATACGTAATATTGAAACTTTTCAGGGGGAAACATGAAATTCCCCTTTAAAATTAAGGATATAGAATACCTAATTTTTTTTTTTTTATTTCTGATACTTAAAGATACACACAGAGTAGAACTAGGTGTTCTTAAGTTCATCAAACCCTTTGGTGAACTCAAGTCTATAATTCATCGGATCGTCTTCAAACGATGAATCCGAACCGTTGGAATCCGCCTACCTTATAAGTGATGTGTCTATATATGAAAATTTTAAAGTTTTGAAGTAATTTAATATAAAGTCAAGCGGTCAAAATTAGAAGGTTAATAAATTAATTTTAATGCATTTATTTTTTGATGTTTTTTGACCACTTGACTCTATGCAAAATTAGTTTTTAAATTTTAAATTTTTTCAGGTAGACGCATCACTCGTAAGGTAGACGGATTTTAATGGTTTGGATTCATCGTTTGAAGCCGGTCCGATGAGTTTTAGACTTGAGTTTACAAAGGACTTGGTGAACTTAAGAACACCCTAGGTCTACTCATATATATATATATATATAGGAATATTTAATGCATCCCTGTGACTAATTAGTTCATCATTATTACGTACTTATCCTGGATATATAGATACACTACGTGATTCATTTTTAGGGGCAATTTGCGGCCACAAGAAAATTTATAATGTTAACAACTGAACTAAAGACAAGACAAATCTCAGTCCCTGTTCCAAACTTTTGCAAAACAAAGCATCCTACAAGATTTATGATGGCATTACCTTTAATTATAAGCTAATATAATAAATAAACAGAAGTATTTTCTTGATATATAATTTTAATTTTGTAGAGCATTGATTCCAAGATTCTCCTTTAATTGGACTAATCAAATTAACATGTATATATAAGTTAATATGATTTTTTTCTTTGTTGATATATAGGTGTGTGGTTTACTTTTTCTAGTATTTCATCTTTGCATGCACATAATATATAGGTCCATATAAATGATGTCACCAATGCATATGTATTTAGTTTTGTTAACATGGCAGTGTTCAGTCAGTTGGAGTGGTCATAGTTCAAGGGTAACTTAAGTGCAAAGTCAAATTGAACCATTATCACTTATTAGAAGTAATTAGACAAAGCTCAAGTATATCAAAAGTTTGTTCTTGTTTGCAAATTTCAAACATATAGCAAATTGAAGAGAATTTATACATACAGTTGATTAGAAAATTCGTCCTCTTTCATTGAAGTTAGGTGAAAAAGTATCTGATTCAAGCATTACTTGCAGGCACTAAATTACCATTTCTATGTTATTAATGAAAGGATTATTAACTATTAGTTGAACTAATACCAAAGAGAAGATTGCAAAAGTAGAACATGTTTTGCATTTAATCTGAACAATTCTAATTTCTATGTTTGCATTATAATTTCTTAATTTACTCATGCATATATGCAAAATTGATCTGTAATAAGATATAAAAGAAACAAAAAGAATCAAAATCCTATAATCAACAGTACTGTTATAATTCTGTTAGAGTGCTTGCGTTATGTTTGTTGGAGTGGTCAATATCAAGGGGGTAGCTTAATTTGGTCATGCAATGAATTAATTATATATGTTCATATTATGTGACATGCATGATATAACACAAAGACTTATTTCCCACCATAACCAACTATGATAATTGACCGCGTGTGAGGTATCCCTCTAAACCAGGGAGCAAAACATGCAATTTTAAGAGCCATGAATGCACAGGAAATCTGTCTGAACCCAGAGTGCCTTTTGATGAGTTTGTTAATATGTAACAATTGATGTTTGGTAACAGTACGTACTTGAACAGTACTAAACACAGAGCGTCAAGACAAAAATGTTAGGTTGATTCAAATGGATTAGAGCATATCAAGGAAACACGACAATTCTTAAAATTTAGGTAGCTATGCTCGTTTCATGCACCACTTGGCCATATAGCTTACATTGGTGTAATGAAAACAGTTTGAACTAATTAATTTCGTTTATGCTTGATTATGTATTTGTTTTGAGTGCAATTAATTTTGTTGATGCTTGATTAGTGTATTTCTTTTGACTGCAATTAATTTTTTTGATGCTTGATTAGTGTATTTCTTTTGACTGCAATTAATTTTGTTGATGCTTGATTAGTGTTCAGTCAGTTGTAGTTCAAGGGTAACTTAAGTGCAAAGTCAAAAAAAATTAATAGCTAAATCCTTAATGGAATTATTGTAAGCATTATCACTTATTGGGAGTAATTAATTATACAAACTTCAAGGATATCAAAAGATAGTTTTTGTTTCCAAATTTTTAAGCATTTAGCAAATTGAAGAGAATTTATACATACAGTTAAAAAATTTGTCCTCATTCATAGAAGTTTGGCCTTTGAGCACAGATCAAGTGCAAAATTACCTAATTCAAGCATTACATTCACTAAATTACCATTTATATATTATTTTAAGGAGTATTAACTATTAGTTGTACTAATTCCAAAGAGGACTGCAAAAGTGGAACATATTTTTTCATTTAATTGGAACAATTCTAATTTCTATGTTTGCATTCTACCTAATTTCTTAATTAATTCATGCATATGCAAAGTTCTGTAAGTACACATATAAAAGAAACAAAAAGAACGAAAATCCCATAATAAACAGTGCAACATTTCTGTTAGCGTGCTAGTGTTATGTTTGTTGGAGTAGTCAATATCAAGGGGATAGCTTAATTTGGTCATGCAATGAATTAATTATGTTAATGTGACATGATATAATACAAAGACTTATTTCCTACCATAACAACCTATGATAAGTGACCGCATTATCGATCGTTCCCGTTGCGTGGTATCCCTCTAAACCAGGGTGCAAGACATGCAAATTCAAAGCCATGCATGCACAGAAATCTCTATCTTAACCCAAAATGCTTTTAGAGTTTGTTAGTGTGTAACAATTGATGTTTGGTAACACTACTAGAACACTAAACTCAGCGCCAAGACAAAAAATATTAGGTTGCTTCAAATGGATTAGAGAATATGAAGGAAACATGACAATTCTTATTAGTTAGGTAGGCTCGTTTCATGCATCACTTGGTTGACTTGCATTGGGGTAATGAAAAGATATACTTTGCACAAATGTTAGAACCTCTATAGAGATTCTTAATTTATCATCAACAAAAAGAAACAAAGATTAATGTTTAGCCGAAGTTCAAATCATATCAGAATTTTTTTTATCATATTGAAGTATGAAATTATATGAAAAATATTAAGCACTTAAAAAATATGAACCTATTATTATATGTTGGCTATGAAATGAACTGGTAAACTAGGTCTAGCTAAAAGGATTACACTCTTGTAATGGCTGGTGAAAGGGCAAGAAGACATGAAAGCCACGTGCACTAAGTGTAGTCTACTTGGAGTAGGCAGCTATAAATTGGGGTTGTAGTAAGAGAGAGTCATTCATTCATCTCAACTTGACAACTTAATCAAAATGGTGGACGAAACAACCAAGTTGCTACACTCACCAAAGGTTAGAATTAATATCATGCAACTTTATGTTGCACATGCTTCTAAACTTGCTTTAAAAAGCCATTTGAAATCTTTTGTGCTGAATAAAACAAACTTTGAATTGCAAATAGACTAAATGTACTTTGATAGTACTATATATCTAGCTAGTGCATAAACTAGCTAGTCTAGTGAGTTGCATAGTAAAATATATATGTAGCATGCATGCATGTGTACTTTCTTTTTGCATTTCTTAGAAATGAGTTTGTCTGATTTTTTATAATAATAAATAGGTAAAGTGATGATGTATATAATAGACGCCTTTTATAATGCAGAATATATATGCATTTCCAAGAAGATAAAAGTATCATTTGATCAATAATATTGTAGTTACTAATTAATCCTAATAAACTAATGCAGTTATATATTGATTTATTTTTTTATATACGATTGCAGAGCCCAAGTAAGCAAGGTCCGAACCCGGTTACGAAGCGCTCGATGAGGAACACTCAATCCTTGCCCTTTAGAGTGACCAATACTAATCAAGTAATATAGATTAATTAAGTAATAATTCAATATTTAAATATACTAAATTAATTGCTAGCTTTAACTTCCCTGTTAAGCTAGTTCCGTGATACTGTTTCTAAGTTGCCAATAATTGGAATGTTTAAGCTATTGATAACAACTTTATGGTAACTTTAAATGCATGTCCCCATCTACCCAAATAAGGTATATAATGATTGCATGCTTTACAGATAAAATCATCACTATTTACTTAAAAGGTGCTCATGAACAAGATATGGATATAAAACTGATTGTTATTAAAAAAGAAAAACAATATTAACAAAAAGAAAAGAAAAGAAAAGATGTCTACTGTACTAACTCTGATAATATATATACTAGCTAGATATATACCATATCACTACGAGTATTTACTTTTTCTAGAATTAGCAAGTAAATGACTTACTTCCTATATTAATATATCAAAGATTTCAATATTGTTTTTATAATGTATATATATGAAGTTTTAACTGATTTAGGAATTGGTTTGGCTGACAGAAACAGGGACCAAGAAAAGAGCAAACATTCACAAAAAAAGTACAATTATCACCACCAAAAGAGCTTAGAGAAAATGCGTATGTGGCTCAAGGATCACCACCAAAAGATGAAAAATATAAGGTTCATTTAATAATCTGGAATGTTTTGTTCTATTTTATGTTCATTGAAGGCATAATATTTCATTTTCTAATTTTAACTTATTTTTCAAATGTCATTAATTATAGTATTCACAAAAAGAACAAACAATTACAAAAAGGGTACAAGGATCACCTGAGAAAGAGCCTAGAGAACATGTGTATGCGGCGCTAAGATCACCAACAAAAGATAAAAAATACAAGGTTCATCTAATGTGGAACTAATTCTTCTATTTTATGTTTATTTAAGGCATAGTATTATTTTTCTCCATTTTAACTTACTTTTCAAATGACATTAATTCTAGTATTCACAAAAAGAGCAAACATTCACAAGAAAAGTACAAGGGTCGCCTGAGAAAAAGCCTAGAGAACATGTGTATGCAGCACCAGGATCACCTACAAAAGATGAAAAATACAAGGTTGATCTAATAATATGGAACTATTTCTTCTATTTTATGTTCATTTTAAGGCATAGTTCGTTTTCTCCATTTTAACTTAATTTTCAAATGACATTAATTCTAGTATTCACAAAAAGAGCAAACATTCACAAAAAGAATGCAAGGATCACCTGAGAAAGAACCTAGAGAATATGCATATGCAGTGCTAGGATCACCAACAAAAGAGGAAAAATACAAGGTTCTCATCTTAAATCTGGAACTATTTCTTCTATTTTATGTTCATTTCAGGCATAATATTTTTTTAACTTATTTTTCAAATTACTATAATTCTAGTATTCACAAAGAGAGCAAACTTTCAAAAAAAGAGGACAAGGATCGCCTGAGAAAGAGCTTAGAGAAAATGTGTATGCAATGCTAGGATCATCACCAAAAGATGAAAAATACAAGGTTCATCTAATAATTTAGAACTATTGCTTGTATATTGTGTTCATTTAAGGCATACTATTATTTTTTCTCCTTTTTTAACTTAATTTTTAAATAATGACATTAATTCTAGTATTCACAAAAAGAGCAAACATTCACAAAAAGAGTACAAGGATCGTGTGAGATAGAGCCTAGAGAATATGCATATGTGGTGCTAGGATCACCACCAAAAGATGAAAAATACAAGGTTCTCATCTAATAATCTCGAACTATTCTATTTTTTTTAAGGCATAATAGTTTTTTTTTTATCTTTTTAACTTAATTTTCAAATGATTAATTCTAGTATTCACCAAAGCCAACACCTAAGGAGAAAACGATTAAGGCAGAGAAGATCTTTCGGCTTCACAGCGAAGAAAGAGCTTTACGGCGCGCCAGTTTCGATTACATGGTGAGACAATATATATCTACTATCAGAAAGAAATATTAATTTAACTAATCCATTTGATGTCCTTTTAATTCCAATTTTTTAACTGTGCAATGAATATATATGGTTTAATTTTTAGATGTCAAGCAAACTAAACTCCTTGGGGATAATTAAGAGATTTGAGGAGAAGATCATGAAGGTACTCATCAAATTTAAAGCACTCTCAAAATTAAAGGCATTGTTATTTAATCAAATTTTTATATCAAAATTCAATTCAAAGTCTGCTTTAATCTGCAGGTATGTTTGATTTTTGTTTTTTTTCATAGATTTTGTTATATTTTGTTCACATATGTACTGAGTGACAAAGACAAAAAGAAAAGGAAAATTCCAATAGAGAGTCTAGATTCGCTGTGGCAAAAACAGGCTCAACCCAATCATGTGGCATGTCACTGACAGTTAAAGGAAAAAGTTGTACAAATTAAAAAGAACTTTTATTCTTAATTTCCAGGATTATATCTGACCCTTGTAACACCACCAGTGTGAAATTGATATATAATCACCAAAAATAATATTAATCTTAAAAGAATTTCAATCTTATATATATACCTTAATAAAACTTGGTTGCATATATGCATGGCATCTTTTATTATAGGTTATAGAAGAAGAAGAGATAAAAGTTATGAGAAAGGAGATGGTCCCAAAAGCCCAACTCATGCCTATTTTTGACAGGCCATTTTACCCTCAGAGGTAAAATATTTAATTATTCAAAGTAAATCCAACCCAAATTACCTAATTAATAACTTTTTCCTTACTTTTTTTTTTATTCATATAATTACAGATCTGCAAGGCCTCTGACAGTTCCAAAGGTGCCAAGTTTTCTCAAGGAAAAATGTTGCGTTGGAGGAGAATTTCATCGTCATTTCTGCTTCAATACAAAGGCAATAAAATAGTGTGATTGCAACTTGCTCAAGAGACTTTACACATTTTCTTACAAATTGCCTATTTTGTAGTTATTTTTATCTTTTTTTTCTTTCCTTTATATTTTTTTCTTTTTGATGGGTTTTATGGTAGATATGTCCTGGCTTTTATAAGTTTGGTTGTATGTTACATAGAGCATTGGCTTTAGGCATTCATCTTTTGTAACACTTTTTGAGATGTGAGAGTGGCTAACCATAAATAAAATATTCATACATGATGGCAACATGTTTCACATTTGCAATTTTTGTTTAATAATAAACAAAACTAGAAAGTGTACCAAACTTTTACCAAGAAATCTAAAATTATCCCCATATCTGTTCACATGGATATAATATTATGAGGAAGGTATAACTACATATATATATAGGTAAAACAAAGTAGTCTTTTTATATAGTTTGGGTGAAAAAATTATACAAACTTTTTAAAAGGTAAAATGAACTTTTTTTCCTCTACCCAAGGATATGATTTGTGAAACTATATATCTGTGAACTTGGCACACATTAATTGTTTCCTTTTGCTAGTAAAAGCAAGGGCATGATTACCTATTTATGGAGGACTTGACGGAGCGAGGGGATCTGATATATCCGATATGGACCGTTCGATCTGCATCTAGATTCGTGCATCCAATTTAATCATACACACGAATCTTGACACATCTTAAGCGACTTGACATAATGTACACAGATTATAACATGCTCTGATCCTCTGTTTTGTATCCATCAAACATAAAGAAATTAGGGAATAATGAAATAAATTAAGTAAGATTGTAAGAAAATAAACTAGTTCATTATGTAAATATACACCAAATGGAACCAATACAATTATACATTATTATTTGGAACAGAAGAAGGAACTAATGAAATAGATTAAACACTGGAATACATTTTCTTAAATAAATTAATAGTTGTTCAGAAACAAAGATGCAACTATGGACACCTATATTTAGAAAGATAAGATAAAGTTCTTTTGGGCCTAATATAGCCCATTTAAGTTCTTTTGGGCCAGATATAACCAAACAAAAAAAAAATTTAATTGTACAATAAAGCTAATATTAACTTGGGAGGAACTTGTGTTGCTTCTCTAGGAGATAATTTTACATTATAGCAATCTGTCAAATGAATAGAGAACTTTATACTATTATGAAAAAAATCATACACACAAATAAGAAACTTCAACATTAAACAGGTAAAAGGAAGCACCTATAATTAGTATAATTGAAAATTTTTACAACTTCTGTACAAAGTATAGAAAAGATTGATCTCTGTTGTCTTCTTCTATTTTTCAATTTAATCAGGGTGCAGTTTGCGAAACTAGACGAACTTCGTACAAATCATTCTCGCCTTTTCCTACAATAATCAATTCAAACACAGTTATTTATTCACTGCAAGAATTTCAAGCACTAAATTTTGCAGTACATATCCGAATTTAGTAATACTTTGCTTTTTTGAGTGAGGCTACGGTATTATGAATAGCACATATTGGTCCGTACTATGGATCAATATCTCAATTTTCAAAGTCCAAACAATCGATCTAAACTGTTTAACATGATCTCCGTATGTGACTATACTTGTAGATCAAATTTTATATTTTTTAAAACTGTTTTACTTTTTCAGAAAGGTAGAAAAATCATTTGATCTACAGATCCTAGACCATTCAAAGATAGTGATTTTCTACTTATCTAAACAAAATAGTAAAAAAATTCAAAAAAATATCAAATTTAGTTTGCATGTACATTTTCATGTTAAAATCATGTTGAACGGTTTAGATTGACTAGTTAGATTTTGAAAACGAAAATATTGATCCATAGTACGGACCAATCTACGCTATGCAAAATACCATAGCCTCACTCTTGCTCTTTTAGGTTTTGGTCCTTTAGATACAAAAAAAAAAAATTAGATTAAAATATGCTAATTATTGGAATAAGGATTAAGGAATAAGAAAACTAACGAATTTCTGCATTGATCCCTGGCCCAAAGAAAGACGTGAACTTTGGCTGAAAAGGAAAAATAACCGTCATAATAATTTAAAATCAACCACATTTTACCATGATACATGTAATTATGTGACCAAAATAAAATTTAGTATCATCACCTTATCCTATGGACAGTTTATGTAGTTTTTTACCGAGATTCAGGTTTTCTTTCTTGTCTCTTTTTACTTTTCTCATCAATTGCTACAAATTTCATCAAACAAGTGTAACAAGTGGAGTTAAAACTCACCTGTCTCTTTTCAAAATCAGATAGTTGCAATGCTTTTGCTTCAAAAACAAGCACCAGAGCATATTTTCCCTCTTCTGTAACCTAAACAAAAATATTGAAACAAAAAAAATTACAAAAATGCCATTTTTGATAGGAACTTAGGTGATATTATTATAAAATAGTTTGTGCTGTTATCAATAATTGAATAATAATTTCATTATTGAAGAAAATAGCTCAAACTTACTTCTTCACGGATCATTTGTAACTTAGGTGCACTGCGCCTTGGAATGCCTCCTCCCTAAATTATTTTGAATTCAATATTAAAACAAATTAAATTAGGATTTAACACCTATGATTTTCTACAATTCTTGAATTCAACAAAAGAAGTTTCTCACCTGGAGCACTTTATGTATGGTTTATGGGACTTTTGCAATTAACCCTGATAATTTACTGTATTTGCAAATAACACCCAACATTTCTAATACTCTCCATTAAAAAATGAGGTATTTGTCAACCAAGAATAAATTACTTAACCAACCATAACTTTTCTATATTCACTCAACAAAATCTACAGATCACAAATTCTGTAATTCTGAGACCAGCAATCAATTTCATTTTGCACAATTTCAGTTCAGTTAATGGTTAAAATATACAGAGAAATATTTGTTTTCTTTTTTCAAGATGAAACATTCGATTTGATTTACAAATGAAAAGGTTAGGGGTAAAGATATTGACAGAGCTAGTATGGCTCTGTGCAGCGCACAATCAATAAAGACAAAATGAATAAATATATAATTGATGCACTGGATGGAGCCAAATCAGCTCTGTTAGTATCTTTACCGAAAAGTTAGAAGAAAATGTTCCAAAGAGCCCTACCAACTATAGATTAATTTATTCGATAACAGGAAAGATGTAAGTTACATAGTGAAATTAATAAGGTATATAATACGTACCAGACCATATTGAAAGATTCTTTTAAGAGCTTCATCCAAATGTTGCTCGTCACCATATCTGTACCGAATGACATCACTCCTTACCTAAAAATTTATACAATGTAAAATTATTAAGTTCTATTTTAAGTTTTTAACCTACTTTAGTTTATTCAAAATATAAAGAAGGCAAAGCATTTGTACCTGCTTAAGGATATCTGTAGCACATTTTTCTCTCAAGGCTTCAGCATCAGAGAAGGTTATACAAGGTACTGGTTTCAATTCTGCATACTGATTTGAAAATGAAAAGTGAAGAAGAATCAATAAAAAAATCAATATTTTCATAAAAAATTTACTTGCAGACTAGATTTTATATTCTTTTACTATTTTTAGATAGGTAGAAAATCATTATTTTTGAAAAAATGTAAAATCATTAATTCTAAAAATGTAAAATCTAGTATGCAATACATTTTCACATAGGGATCATGTTGAATCAAGGTTCTAAATAGTGATTATAGCAGCATAGCGGGGAGACAAAAAAAAAAAGCTATTGCGAATAGCGTAGCTATAGCGGAAGCTATCATATATAGCGTTTTTTCCTTTTCAAATTTTATATTCTATATTTCTACTAATTATCAACATAATCAATAGGAGAATTGAGGTAACAACTAAATCACAACTAATCTAAGTCTATACTTTTTATCAATTATGCAAATAAGAAGAAAAAAATAATCTAAAAAGTAATATTATTTAATAGTTCATATTATATAGTATTACATATTATAATAGATAAAGAATAATTAATTTTATAAGGTAAATGAAATCAGCATACATATTTAAATATTTTATATATTATAATAATACTAATAATCAAAATCAGCTTTCAATTGAAACGAATGATAATACTTTTACAAATGAATACTATACGAAGAGCAATCAAAAGGAAGAATTAATATTTGAATATTTCTCAATATAGAATGAGAGAATAAATCATGCACAAATAAAAACAGAAGCATATAGTTTGATTTAGCATACTTATCGTAAAAGACTATGTAGAATTAAAAATAGAAATAGAAGAACAGAAGTCCATATAAATTGTAAAAAAAAAAAAAGCCCATGTAGCATAGCGGTAGCAATAGCGCGTTGCATTTAACGATAATAGCGGTCGTAGTTGAGTTAGCGCACTTTTATCTCATAGCGGAACGTTTATGGTCCGAAAAAGCTATAGCTAGCTATTTAGAACCCTGTGTTGAACAGTTCAAATTGATCTCAAATAGGTTTAAATCAACATCTAGTTCCACTACAGGCCATAAAATTTCAGCCAAGCTTATAAAAGACCGCATTTGTTCTCCAAATTTTGTTTAAAATAAACAAATGTGTAAAGAGATAAAATTGAACCTTGAGTGCCATGCCGATAATGGTAAGAGGGAATCCATAAGTTAGCATTATAGCCGACCACTCTGAACCGGGAAGTATATTGAAATATGCTCCAAATCCATATCTATCGTACACATACAACAACAAAAATGCAGATATACCCCTTTAAAATCTAGAAATATGACACAGTTTTGAATCTTCCAATTGGTCCTAAAATACGAGTTTATGTAATTAATATAAAAAATATATATAATACTAAATGAATTCACTTACGAGAGAAGTGTGCCTCCAACTCCTAAACCAATCACACCAAATGACACCTACAGTACCAAAAATCAAAAATCCATTAAATATATGACAAGGGAGTATCTAAATTTACAAATTTATCAAATATATATATATATTAGAGGTTGACTTCAGACGAAACGCCATAGGGCCAAATTTCAAATTTTGATATGAAAAATATCGTCTAAGTAGCTCAGTAAATTGGTTATATATTGAACTTGTAGAATACTAATTTTTGCGATTTTTGGAATTTGTTTACTATTTTTTATGATTTATGAAAGATGGCAAAATGGCCTAAAACTAAAGTACTTCTTAAAAATTAAAGATATGTATATATATAGCTGAATTTTCTACATTTATACAAAAATAGTAAAGAAATTCTAAAAAAATGTAAAATTCAGTCTGGTAATACTAATATCGTAAATTCCAACTACTTCAGGGTAATATCGTAAAAATAAGAAACAGAATCTCACTTTAGCAAGAGAGAACTCCTCGTCTGGTACTATGCTCTTATCGCCAGCCGTTGAAACGGAGGCGGGAGTCGACGACTCAGCGGCGCACGTGACTATCATGTGCCTCGCGTGGTGGGTACGTGCGCCACCAGGCACCGACACGGTGGTGAAACTGCGCCGTACGGGCAGCACAGACATGGCTGCTGACGTGTAAGAACAGGAAGCCATGCTTTTTGCTGTTTGTGTTTTGTGTGTTTTTTACTGGTTTGTATTCGTTAGTCTCAGAAGAGAGACGAACGAGATAATCACTTACAGTTCTCTCCGTTAAATACGAACTGGAGAGTTTTATTTTGGAAAGAAGAGAAGAAAGGAGTTGGGTTTTGTACAAATGGCTTTGGACCAACTTTATGCAAAGTCTAACTTTAAACCGTCCGATCGCAATCAAGATTTGTGTAAATGATTTTAAACTTAATAAATTTAACCGATAAGATAGTAGTAGGTCCGATGGGCATTGGATCCACTTTTAGGTTCAATTAGCTCTATCACCATACGATTATCATTAAGATCTGTGCGCACGAAAATTGATAAACACTCATACGGATTTTAATACCGAGCGCACGAATCGTGATGCAATTGGATGGCCAGATCACCCATCGAACCAAAGTAGGTCCAATGGGCATCGGACCTACTCCTAAGTGGTCCAGAAAACCCAACCGCGAACAGAAATGGGCCAAGTTTAACTGGGCTGGATGTTGAAATAGGAAACCATCTTTAATTTTGTATCTCTAAATTTTGAACAAAACTTGCGCGCACGAACTACTTTAAGATATGTGCAAATCAATTGTGCACGAATCTTGATGCAGATCGAATGGTTCCAACCACGCCATCCCCCCACTCCATGCAAATTTTGAAGGGCAGAAAAACTAAATTAGTTTGAAAGTGAACGCATTTACATTGTTAAATTTTATTTTTGCAACAGCTACCGATACATGTGAGGCAGCAAACCTTTCACAAAATTCACAACATTAAGCTTGATGCAAAAATGACACAAACAAAAGCAGAATAATAACTTGTAGGAAGTAATCAGCGCTTCAGCATTTCATAGATAACAAAGATATCCTAATTAGACACCAGAATAACACATGCACTCCTATTCCTACTATAAATATGGTCTAACCATAGTTATCTGACCAAACAATCTCTCTCCCTCTCTCTCTACAAATATTCTTTACAGAACCTTTCTTACACTGTCAGAATTACATCTAACCCCTCCATTCTATTTGATCAACTATCAGTAAATTACCTACTATAAAAAGGAGGGACTAAAATGCAATTATTTTTTACCATATTGGAATTTTATTGCATAAAGCCACCTCCACCCATGGGGCCGGGAGGTTTCCCTTGTGGCATCATCTGGGGCCTACCGTGGCCTTGAATGAATGACTGGCCCATCCCTGTTCCAATCATCTGTGGTTGTTGCTGCTGCGGCTGTTGCTGTTGCTGCATCTGTTGCTGCTGTTGCATTTGTTGCTGTTGTTGCATCTGCTGAGGCTGTAACTGTTGCTGTTGCATTTGTTGTTGTTGTGGCTGTTGCTGCTGCTGTTGTTGCTGGGATGAAACTTGCGGTTTGAATACCACCATGTCCTGAAAACAGATAGAAATTGGTTAGATTACATTTACCAGAAAAGGATTCTTTCTATATTTTCTACCGTCACTAATTGAATATAGTCAGCATTCGTCCCTTTAGTCATGTTCGTTTGAAACTGAACCGTAGAATAAGAGGTTTACGCCTAAGTTAACCCGTTAAATGCAGAATAGTTAGGTACATGGATGTTTTCTTTTTTTCTTTTTTCTTTTTTTTAACTCTCCTGCTTAACTCACGCAATTACACCATTGCCCTTTTCTCTCTCTTTTTTTGAAGAGGAACTATATTGGAATACTTCTCTTGCTTATTGTCCTTTGTATAGTTGGGAATTCAATTTTTTTCGTTAATTGAATAAGTCGTCAATAGTCCTGGAATTTATATCCATTTGCAAGGTTTATTCCTCCTTATTTTTGGATTTTTATTTCTTGTGAATTGGTTGAGTGAAATTTGTTTCCATTTATGACTATACATAATGTTACATTTCAATATTAGCTTGGACTTCGTAAAAGATGCGCTTTCAAAAGAAGATCAGAATCGATAGTGAAATTAACAGTACTATGTTTAAGATACCAGTGGTATCAGTTTAGACCAGGTACCAGTGGTATCAATAGAGATGGCAAAAGCTTAATATTAGAGCCTCTATATCCCATAATCAATCCATCAATTCCAACATGAGATGTTAAACAAAGCAAAAACAAACAGCACTGAGATCTATCACTAGAATTTTTTGTTAGTAACTAACTCGAGATCTTTTTTATTTTCTATAGAAAAACCTAATGAAAATAAATGCTGAAGTTGTCACAAAGATTACGCATGCAGTCCTTCCCAGCATATTAGTTACTACGTTTACGTTTCTGCATTTCAAGGAAAAAAAAAACAAAGAATTTTGAAATTGATAGTCCTTTACAGATTTGTACCAGTACTGGAATTGAAAGGGGTTTGGAAAATCAAGGAGGGTTATTTTTTATATACAACATCAAACAACAGAATAATGCAATGTTCTTGTTGGATTCAGTTTTTAAGAGTGTTGGGTAATGGGTGTGTACCAGTTATGAATGTGCGTCGGTACGGTTATGATGGTGGAAAGGATGATTCCTCCTATATGCAGATCCAGATAAAAAATTTATTTTTAATGAGGTTTGCATGCAAAAGAGATCAATCAAAAAAAAAACCAACACAAAGTCGTGACTTAATTTTAGGCTTCAACCAAACACCACCTTTTGCATTTTTTAGAATTTTTTTACTATTTTTTTAGATAGGTCTAGAATCTTTAGATCAAGTGATTTTCTACCTATATAAAAAATTAGTAAAAAAATTCTAAAAATTGTAAAATTTGATTTACAAGCACATTTTCATATGGAGATCATGTTGAATGGTTCAGATGGATTGTTTCGACTTTGAAAATAGAGATATTGATCCATAGTACGGGCCAATATGCACTATGCATAGTACCATAGCCTCACTCATGTTATTTTTAATTAGATTATCCTAAAATTTATATTTAATGAGGTTTGTAAGAAAAGGAGGTCAAAAAAAAAAATTCAACATAAGTCATCATAAGCCATGACTTGACTTTCGGCTTCAACCAAGCACCACCTTTAGATTTATGTTTACTTCGGACAAGTATTGAAAAAGAATGAGCATAGAGAAATACCCAGAAACAGTACCAGTTCAAACGGGTCCGATCCAATAATGCAATATACGAGATATGGCATTTTGGCAAATGTCAAAGTTGAAAGGTATTTGGAGTTTAAAGCGTGTCAAAAAACATTTACCCCAGGGAAGAGCATCCCAATTAAGCGGCCAGCCTTGTCAGAAACTGAGAGAAGCAAGGTCTGAGAAGGCAGCTGTATAACAGCACACTGGAAAGAAAACACAGCACCAAACATCAGCAATTGCTCAATTTAGAATTTTTGAAAATCAATGTTTTTCAGATTTTTTTTATTATTATTTTACCATATTGAAACACTGTTTTGAAAAATTCTAAAAACAATAGAAAAAAATTTCCAAAAAATGTAAAATTTGGTCTCCAAGCACTATTTAATATGGAGAACATATTGAGAGCTTCATATCAACTATTTGGACTTTGAAAATGCAAAAATGACTTGTAAGCATATGCTCTCATATGCTTATACAAGTAGAGTACCAACCTCTAAATATATATATAAAAAAAATTAATTGCTCAATCTTTTCAAGCGAAAAATATTAAACAAATTTGGGAAATACTGACCAATTTCTTTTCTTGCAGTTGCCCAAGGAACCCATGCTGATTCAGGGTTCGAAATACCAAAAAATCAGCCTTACCAACATATTGCCTACACAAAACATGTGAAATAAAAAGAATTAAACATTGAAAGGAAACAATATAAAGCACCCTAGTACATTGTATCCCTCAGTTCCAAAACATTTAGACAAACAGAAATTTGGAAATCAAATCCCTCAAAAGAAATATTTTTCAGAAGTAAAAAAAGTACAGGGAGAGAGAGAGAAAGAGATAAACTTGTTATTCATATGCTCCTGGGCAATTAGTCGAACTATTTGCATAGTTGACGGCCAATCAGCTGCCAGCCTGTAAATAAAACATTTCATTAATTAAACAACAATACTTCAAGCTTATCAGTCTGTGAACCCGAGAAAGAAAAGAACAGAGAAATACAAAACTCACGTGTCAGATGCAGAGGCACTTCTGTAACCCTATAATAAGAAATGAACACATGGTTTAATAAAAAAAAAGAAAAACATGCTAGATAAGTGAAGAAGAACATTTTTTTTGAAAGGCTAGATACAATTTAAATGGTCTATTAATTTTTTGAAATCAATTTTTTTTTTTTTTTTTTTTTTTTTTTGAAATCAGGTCTATTAATTCTTTTATATAACTTTATGAAAAGCCATGGCTAACCAAATAATGTTAAGCCAGATTATACTTGTACCCAAAAAAATATCAATACTGATAATTTTCTAGTCCTTCACTTTGTGGCAGGTGAATTTAAATTAAACATTAAATTCAGATGAAACAATTAATCATTCGTCAACTTACTTCAAGTTTACAAATGAATACTGGCTGCCCTTGCCTCTGCCCGGACAATGTTCCCTACCAAAAGTTAAATAAATAAAAATAAGTAAACAAATGCCTTGAATGCTTTCTATATACAAAATATGTATTGACAACTACTTTCTTAAATCTGTCAAACAGAACTATTAAGAAAATATGGGATTATATCACATGTGATGCACTAAAATCTCAAAATGCTGTGTACCTTCACTAGAACAGGGGCATATATGTCATTTCTTCAATGGTTCAGAAGGACAACAGAAACATGTTTCTCATATAGTACAAGGCTTCATCAAAGTATACATTGTGCATTCATGTTTTATTATAGAGTCATACTTCTTCAAATAAAGGGTAATTATCACAAAACATACTTGCATACTAAATTTGACATGTTTTAGAATTTTTTTACTATCTAATTAGATAGGTAGAAAATCACTACTTTGAACTGTCTAGAATTTTAGATCAAGTAAATTTTCTACCTATCAAAAAAATAGTAAAAAAAATTGTAAAAAATGTAAAATTTGATCTACAAGTACATTCTCACATGGAGATCATATTAAACGGTATAGATCGATTATTTCGACTTTGAAAACAGACCAATCCGCTCTATGAATAGTACCAAAGCCTAACTCCTATATATTTTATTATAGGACCCCGTACGGCATATGCATGGAATAATGGAAAAAGTGGAAAAGGGAAGAGGCTTCTATTCCACACAATTCCAATCATGTTCGGCATGTTTGGAATAGTGGAAGAGAGGGATTGAGCCAATTCCAACATATGAAAAAGTCACTCTTCCCCAATTCCACCTCTACCATGGAATAGTGGGATGGAATAGAGAGGGGCTAAAGTGCAAAAGAGAAGGGTTTGACTACATATTTCCATCTCAATTTGACTTTTTCACTTTTTCTCTATTCCATTCAATTCCACTCACATTCAGCTACCATTCCATCACAATTCCACACTCTACGTTCCTTCACAATTCCTTTGTGCCAAACAAGCCCATAGGGTCATACTCTGAAACTTCTTCAAATAAGGGTAATAATCACAAAATTTACCTCCCATATTTTGACATATTTAGACTGTGATGCTGCATTATGTTGTGTCGTAAGAGGCATATTCATGCCTGAGTTGCTTGCCATCCCCATAGAGTTCACACCTCCTGGCTGCTGAGTCATACCGGGTGTAGGCATCATACCGGGTCCAGATGCCATGCCTGGACCCGCCGATCCCATACCACCACCCATCACGGATGGGTTCATGACCATGCTCCCGCTACCTTGCCCCATTTGTGGACCCACATTAGGCATTGATTGGCCCATACCTGTTCAAAAGTTGCAAGGTCAAGGACTTCAATTAGGGTTTCCTCATGGAAATTAATCATGAACAAAAAATAAGAACTAAAAATGTACCTTGAAGATTGTTTGTATTTCCCAAGGAGGCCGGCATGCTGGAAGAAGTCGGGTTGAACGATCCGAGACCCGTATTCTGGCCGACCTGTGTACCTGACCCAGATATCATATTTGACATGTGTACTGATATAGGAGTGCCTCCCATGTTGGGTATGCCGAGAGAGGTGGGCCCTGCTGCAAGGGTGGTTGACCTGACAGCTGTACCTAGAGCAGATAGATTGTTGAGTATGTTCACATTCCCTGGAGCACCACCACCGGGTCGGATCGGTTGGCTTACTGGGTTTGGGTTTGTTGCTAATGGTTTGAGGTCTTGCATAGGGTCTGTATTGCTCATGGTGGGGTTGTTGTTATTCATCATAGTATTGTTATTACTATTGTTCATAGTTGCGATTTCTTGCTGAATTGGGGAAGGAGAGGATGTTTGAACTGTCGGAATTGGCTGAGAAGAGATGCTGGGTGTAGACCCCATGTGATGAGAGAATCCTGGACCAGGTCCAGTTACAATGGAAGAAGGTGCAGTGACCGGCTCCTGTAAAACAAGTAATAGGTAAAGTTGTAATATACATACCAAAAAAGACCAGTTTGAAACAGCACATTTCACTCTTGCAGCATTGATAAATTTCCTAGATATTAATTTAAAAACAGCTAATAAAAAGTGGAATTAAAAATAAAACTTACAACTTTAATGTTGGCCGTTGGAATATTGCCACTTGTTAGAGGCCGGTTTAGTAAGGTCGACCCATTCACTGGGTTAAAAAAGAAATGGAGTGTGATTAATACATTACACTTTGATAACAAAAAAACAAACAGTGGATGGTAAATACAACACAAAAAATAATAAAAGAGGATATGGCAAACACATCACCAAAATCTTTCTAAGTCGTTTATCACATATAACAGTGCAAATTTTAAAAGCAACAACTTCTATGGAATTTTCTATACTAAACCAAATTGGCTTGGTAAAATATTTTTTCAATTTATTTTTATGTATTTAGAAAGTAGTATATTATTCTCAATTAACAAATGCAATATTACTTCCTAACAGTTTATAAAATACATGAAATGATACATATAATAACATGCACATGCAAGCTTTCATGTTTCCTAATCAAGTATCAATTCAATATAATTCATACTAACAATCATAAGCCTGACTAGGTTCAATTAAACCAAACCATTCTAAAAATTTGCTTACCACCTGAGTTACTGGAGATCTGCGGTGCGGGTCCCAGTACTGGTACCGAAACAGGAGCAGGGGTGGGCCCATCAAGCTTCACAACACCAGGATTTGGTACCAGATGAGCACTTATCGGACGGTTCAAGGCCGACCGTGCCTCCAAGAAACTTTCAGAGAGCAACACCAGGTGTTGAGCATGCTTGACCTGGTCAACAGATGGGTCGGCCGGCCTAGCACCTCTCTTTCCCTATCAAGAAAAAACAAACCTTTTATTTAACTAGTACATTTTCTTGTTGCTTGCAAAAAGTTTACTTGTGCCTAGCTTAGTTTGTTGTTTTATTCATCCCTTTAAATGGTATTTCTTTTATGGCATTATAATATTCTATACATCTTGTATGTGAGTTTTTGCAAGTATAGCATACGTAAATAAATAAAAAATTACATTAGAGGGGAATGTGTCCGAAAAAAAAAATAGTTACCGCATTGTAGATCTCTCTCAATTTGGGCAGCTGTTTTGGTGAAATAACCGACAGAGAAACAGAACACTGCACATATTCCAAAAGAAATCCTTACAAAAATATTAGTAAAAACACATTGAACCTATAAGGTCACAGCTTGACAAAAAACAAAGCACCAAAAAATATTAGTGAAAGTAGAATTAAACCTGTGAGAAGCACTTAGCAACAGCCTCAGCATCAGCCAGGAAAGAAGGTTGTATTGACTCACCGTTCTCATTTTTCTCTGTTGATGGCCGGTACACAGGAGTTGGAAGCACGTAAGGATTGCTAGCACAAGCCAACACACAGTGCTTATTCACCTCACCAGTGGCAGCCACACTGGAATCCGGATCATGTAGCATCTACAAAATATTAAAAAAATTACACAGATCACTGCCCAGTTTACCAGTTCTTCACAGGATTAGGAGTGTCAACGGATACGAATCCGATCGGGTGGAAGAATTTTCATACACTTACCCATAACTGATAAGCTAATGAAAAAAAAATTACCCATAATTGTCTTATCGAATAAGGTATGGGTCGGGTAAGCAGATAAAAGGGTGCCATTGAATAGAAATGTATGGGCCATGAATAAAACTATATCATATCATGCATCATCCCCAGATATATATATATATATCTATATAATCTTTGCTTGTACCCTTACCCGTTATGTTAATGAAAAAAACAAAAAGTGCCCATTTTATCAAATAAGATAAGGGTCAGGTAAATGGATGAAAGGGTACCAATGACACCCTTGCACAGGATGTATCCTTTCCATGCAGTATGCAATTTCAGATCAACAGTATAAATGTATTTCTTTCTGATTTAGTACTAATAAGTAAAGATTAGCTTGAAATTGCACTAAAACTATCGATAAGTGATCAAGATCACTGCCACTCTTTTGACTTGCTTCACAAAATTACGTACCAGTATTGCGTCAGAGAGGCCCTCTGCAGTACAAGCATCACCAAAACCGCCGCCAGAGAAGGGGAGGTTTGTCAGCCACTGCAAAAACCTCTCCACATCCCTTGTCCATCCCGTTCTTTGCACCTTAAAACCTATTATATTTCACATCTTATCTCAATCAGTAAACCAAGGAAGGCCAAAATCAACAATTTCAGTTCAATTGGTTTGCCAAAATTTTGAAATTTTGAAATATTAAATAATGTTTGATGATTACAGCTATATGGTCCATGTGCACTAAACATGACCAGAGCAAACTCCGAAATTGGTCCGGCCAATTTCTGCATAGCAAAAAGAGACACACATGTAAAATTTATCAAGAACAAAAAATCCTTACACTACAATTTTTTTACACAAAAAATAGGAAATAAATAAAAAAAGACTTACTGAAAGAGAATTACCTGACCAGTCGCCTCATTTCCAGTAAATGCCCTGTAAGGTTTCGTTCAAACATCAATATCAATCAGTATAATCAAGCAACATAAATGATCACAAAACTTCTTTGTTACATTCTGACAGTTGATACCTAATCTGATTTCTGAAAATTACACTCCCAGATGATTAAATTGAAATTAAGCTGTAAAACTTCAGATTTCAAGTTGAAAATCTGAGTATCACAGGTAGCAAACAACGCAAAATCACCCCCAATTTCACTATAAATTGCTGATCAGTGACGAATTAAATGCTGCTAGATACATATACAGGTTCTGATCCAAAAAAGAATCACTAAGAGAGAGAGACCTGATGATCTTTTCTACATAATCGGAGAGGATGGTGCTCCAGTAAGGACCCATCGCCGCCGTGGTCTCCACCACCACTATCAGCTGCTTCGCCTCCGCCATTACTCACTCTCTCTCTCTCTGTCTCTCTCTGTCTCTCTCTCTCTCTACTGTGCTCTCGCCATGAGAGTCTCTCCGAGGTTTTTGTGAAAGGAGGAGAAATAGAGACATAATTAGTTTCTTTCCCCACAGGTTTAAAAAGACGAAAAACTCAGGGGATCAAGATTTAACAGAGAAGTTATGGCTTCATGCAGCGCACTAATTATGGAATAAAAACGGATCTGTATTGGATTGGTGCGCTGCATGAAGCCAAATCTACTCTGTTAAAATCTTTACCCAAACGGGTAATGCTTTTAACAGAGAAGTTATAGCTTCATGCAGCGCACTAATTATAGAATAAAAACGGATCTGTATAGGATTGGTGCGCTGCATGAAGTGAAAATTACTCTGTTAATATTTACCCAAACTGAGGCATATTTATTTACCAAGGTAACAGAATATTTCTGTTTTGATCCGAACCGTCCGATCAGTCCACACGAATATTAAAGTCTCCTGTGCGTTTAACCTCTGAGGATCTAAACAGAAATATTCTGTTACCTTAGAGGATAGGGACTCGAAAACTCTGGTAGTGTAATTAATTTCTTGTTAGTCCTTTCTTCCGAATTTTGAAAATCGCACATTTATAGGTATTATCAATGTTTTAAAATGTGATTTTGTTCGTGCATATAAAAGATCACTGCATATCACATAAGCAGTATGTAGATTTTAAAATAAAAATTCATGTATATATATATATATATTCATATTTATATAGTTAAATTTATTTTCGCATAATCAACATAAAATATACTGTATATAAAAAATATAATAATTTAGAATGGGATGGTAAAACTCCGCATAATGCATATGAATTTTTAATTACATGCTCTAGATATTACGTTTTTAATCTGTATATCCGCATATGCTCAAAACCGTATGGGAGAGACTGCATGGCATTCTGAGCACAACTGCCGACTGCATAAGCATATGCGGTCAATGCGGCCGCATTTTAAAACACAGGGTATTATGGGTAATGATGTTAACAGATCAGTTTATACTTCTTGCAGCGCATAAACTATAGAATTAAAACATCGCTGTATATGTTTAGTGCGCTGCATTGAGGTAAAACTACTCTGTTAAAATCTTTACCCGGTGTTATTGCCGATGTCCTTACACAATTTGTGCAATTAAATACAAGTCCTCGGAATTAGAGAACCAATAGACTCTTTTCACTATAAATTATTTTATTGAACCAACTCTCTCTCTCCGCTTGTAAATATATTTAAATAATTTAATCATTTCAAGTTTTCAACCCACCATGTCGGTTTAAGTTTTTTATATTTCATTGAATTCTAAAGTTAATTTTTTAACCTCTTTTTCATTCAGACTTAATTACAATTTTTTTAAATAAAATAACCTCATTAATTATAATGTTATAGAATTTGAAAACACATAAACAATGAATAAAAGATTATTATACGTCATAATTAGTTGTAACTATATTAAAATAAGATTTTGATTACCGTAGAACACTATTATTAGATGCAACTATGTTAAAATAGGATATTGATTAGTATAGAATTCCATAATTAGGTGTAGCTATGTAATGATTTATGGCATGCCAACGTACAATTATTTTTTTAACTCGTATCAACGAGTCTGGGTAATATGATATCAGTGTCATTTCAATTTATATAATACCAATATCAAAACCTATCGAATCGACTTCAAAAAATGAATCCAAACGGTTCAAACCGATCTACTTCATTAGTTGTGTGTTTACATGCAAAATTTGTAATTTTTCTAATTTTTTGTATCAAGTCAAGCGGTCAAATGTGAGTGATTTTAAGTTAATTTTAATGCATTTATTTTCAACATTCTTGATTGTTTGACTTGATATTAAAATAACTCAAAAAAAAATTATGCATATAACGCATCACTTATAAAGTGAATCGATTTAAACGGTTTGGATTATTAATTTGAAGGCTATCCAATAAATTTTGAAGTTGATGTCATACTAGTCGGAGTCTGTATCAACAATTTATTCTATATATTAAAAAAATCAAACAATGTGTTGGTAAATGAAAACATACAGATTCAAAATTAAGTTATAAAAAAATTCAGCCATAATTAAAAATATAACTAATTTGTTGAAACTCTAATTTTAAAACTCAAACTTTAACCCAATATATTTGTCTAAAATTTCCTTTTGTGATATTTCTTAATTCGAGGAGCTAAACGGAAATTTAAGAATCTAATTAAAGAGGTGCCAATTAAAAATACCTCTTGATTATTATGACGTTTCTTTTCCGTTTCTTCTTTGTTAACCGTTTGATTTAATAAATTCAACCTCTCCGTTTTGTATTAAAAACAAATATCCTTTATTAAGAGGAGTAATCTTTGTTAACCTTTATAATGAAATCTTTGATTTATTTTCCATTTAATATTTTGCCACAATCCCATTGAATCAATTCTAATCAAGTGTTAGATATATTGCGGAGTTATCATCTGTCGCTATGTAATGAGTTATGGCATGCCAACGTACCAGTATTTTTTAACCCGTACCAACAATTCATTCTCAATATTAAAAAAAAAGAAAAAGCAAACAATGTGTTAATAAATGAAAACATACAAATTCAGGATTAAGTCATAAACAATTTCAGCTATGATTACAAAAATTAACTAAAATTAATTTCTATGTATTTACTAAACTTTAATTTATGTAATTTAGTTGTTGAACATTATATTCATCCAATTTTAATCGTTCATTGTCAATTTTACTAAATTTCCCAATGAGTTTCGAAAAGAGATTGAACCGTGCTTTGTTGAGCGGATGGCGATTATTGATGATGATAGACATGAGCTTTCAAAACATGTGGAGCTTGATGAAAATAATGCTGACAAGAGGCTGTAAAGTCGTGAGGATGAAAATAATGTTGAGAAGAGAATAAGGTAACTAAACTGGGTCATAGAAGTGGTGTAAGAAATTGAGCCAGCTCATTGCATAGACTAGATTTAAACCTTTAATTTTGGGTAAATCTAAGAAGAGGAGGGTTCCAATGCCTCATGTCTTTCATATCTCATTATACCTCATATTTTATATCTTCATTTTTAAAGTTTAAATTGTCGATTCGAACAGTTCAACATGATTTATATATTAAAATATAGTTAGGGATGAAATTTTATAATTTTTGAAATTTTTTTACTATTTTTTAAGATGAGTAGAAAATCATTGTTTTTTTAATGGTTTAAAAATTAGTGATTTTTGTACCCATCTTAAAAAATAGTAAAAAAATCTAAAAAATATAAAATTTCATCTTCATACATATTTTAGTATAAATATTATGTTGAACGGTTCGAATCAACAATTTGAATTTTAAAAATAAAGATATAAAATATGAGGTACGATGAAGTATGAAAAAAATGAGGCATTGGAACTATCCTCATCTAAAAATAGATCCCCAAATGTACAATCAATCCTTGATGGCCTGTTCAGGTCTTTGCCATCAAAATCTGTGCTGGTTGCTTACCACATTTTCTAATTATACGATCTAATTAAACAGCTTGCAATTTCATTACTTGGTTTGCTAACAGGATCCTCCTTGGATCCAACCAATGCAACAGATCAAATACATAATTATATATGTACAATTTCAACTTTGAAGCATGAAAATAGAAATTTTAATATTTAGTGCAACCTACCATGTGAGTAGAAATTACATGATCATATAGATGACACCTCTTTTTTTTTAAATAGCATCAAATTTGAATATTTCAACAAAACAATCATGTTAGATTTGATTTTTATGAAAAACAGCTCCACCGATCATGTGAATCGGTGGAGGCAGAATTTTTTTGCTCCATCACACTTACTACTGGCATATTAATCTGCCGAGCTGTTTTTTATAAAAATTAAATCTAACATAAATATTTTTTATTTCGTTGAAATATTTATATTTGATTATATTTATAAAAAAAATTTCCATGTTGCAACGTCCCTGATTGTAATACGATCAGAGAAAGTAACTACATTTTATTAAAATCTCAGAAATTTGGATACAAACGGCGGCATAATCCAAAACCTTAGATAGAAACCTAGAAATTACTTATTAATTGTCTAATTGATTTGATACAAATTAAGCTTTGCCTTTGGCTATCAGTCTATCAGAATACAAGATGAATAATGAAAATCAGTAATCTAACTAACTCTAATAAACAAGGTGATGATTGCTGTTAATGGTTAATTGCTTTGTTCCTCTCCAGTTATTACGACCTCTTTCCTCGCCAGTTATTGCTGAGGACAGAGTTGGGTGCTTCTCTAGCTTGGAGAGGAAGGAGTTAGGGACGAACTGTTGAACTAAGGTCAAAACTGTCATTTCAACTTCTTATTAGCATTATATTTTATTTTTATGTGATTAAATAAGAAATGGGGATATTAATAAATTAAGTCAATATAGATAGGGAAACAACTAATTTTAAGATTTTAATGGGAAATATCTAATTGATGAAGTTGTGATAGACATATATCTAAATTTCTTTTTTTCTATCATCACCAACTTATATATCTGCTGTTTGGTGCACTTATTGTATGGTCTTGTACAGATTTGTCCCGGTACTGATATTGAAAGGCGTTTGAGAATCAAGGAGGACTATTTTTTATATACAATTATCAACAACAACAACCAAATTTTTATTCTCAAACAAGTGAGATTGAGTAGGCTACAAAATGAAATCCAACTGGAGTCACAAAGCCAAAGTAAATATTAATAAAATAATAGTAATAAAAAAGCTAGTAGTAATACTAATAACAATATTAACTATATTATGTCTACACTATTGATCGTAAGGACTGAAGTCCTAAGCCTCCTTTAGATTTAGATTTATGTTTACTTCAGCCAAGTATTGAAAAAGAATGGTGCATAATTTCAAAGTTGAAAGGTATGTGCAGTTCAGAATGTGTCAAAAAAACATTTACCCCAAGGATGAGCAATATCCCAATTAGGCGCGCCTTGTCATAAACTGAGAGAAGCAAGGTCTGAGAAGGCAGTTGTATAACAGCACACTGGAAAGAAAACAAAGCACCAAACATCAGCAAACAACAATTGCTCAACCATTAAAAGAAAATATAAAACAAATATATATCTCCTTCTTATTGAGGAGCTTAATGTCTAGATTCTGCAAGGATTCTGATTTACTGTTTTTTTTTAAGAATTCTCAGTCATTGAATTTTCAGATCGCACATAGATGAATTTTTCAAATTATGTGCTTCAACACTTAAGCATGCATTGGTCGCGCCGCATATGATCCCAACGCCCGTAGACCGCACGCTACACCCATGGACCGCGCCTCTGAACCACGCACAGCGCCTGTGCACCGCGCACCCTTTTTTCTGCTGAAGGCGGGATTCGAACCCAGTTGAGTTCTGTTGGTGCCAAAATTCTTATCACGACACTAGAGTTCACATGTGTTATCTTGTAGATAAATATAATATTTAACTATTTTTCTCTACAAATTTGATTTAAATTATAATTATATAAATATCATATATAAAATAATAATAAAAAATATATATTAATAGCCGTATCGTATCCTTCATTTTTGAAAATTGCCGTATCGCTGTATTCGTATCGTATCAATATTATTATCGCTTTGAGATTTGTGCAGCACATATTTGAACGGTTGATTTTCAAAAAGGTCACGCAAATAATGAAATAATGAAACGCTTGATCTTCTTCATTTTATAATATTTTATAATAAAATAATTTGTTTCCGTTGCAATGCACGGGTACGATGCTAATTTCGCGTTGGTGAGCCATGGCTCATTTTAGCCATTTTGAAAATTCAAACAACCGATCCGAACCGTTTATCTTGTTCTCCATATTGAAATGTGCTTGGAGACCAAATTTTATATTTGTTGGAATTTTTTTACTATTTATTAAGCATTTTTTAAAATTGTTGATCTGATGGTCCAGAAAATTTTACTGTTCACAGTAAAACAGTAATTTTTAAAAATGCTTAATAAATAGTAAAAAAAATTCAAAAAATGTTAAATTTGGTCTCCAGGCACATTTCAATATATATATCACATCTAACAGTTCGGATCGATTATTTGGACTTTCAAAATAAAAATACGACATGGAGTACAAATGCTTGGTGAGCCATGGCTCACCCAAGTCCATCTATCTCTCTATATATATAAAATAAAGAAATATATAATATGTAAAAAATATAAAAATATAAAATAAATTTAATTGCAAAATATATATATATATATATATATAGAGAGAGAGAGAGAGAGAGAGAGGAGGGTTCCAATGCCTCATGTCTTCATACCTCATATTTTATATTTTTGTTTTCAAAGTTCAAATTATCGATCCGAACCGTTCAATATTTTATATATACTAAGATATGGTTAGGAATGAAATTTTATAATTTTTGAAAAAAATTTACTATTTTTTAAGATGGGTAGAAAATTACTGTTTTTTTTACGGTTCAAAAACAGTGATTTTGTACCTATCTTAAAAAATAGTAAAAAAATTTCAAAAATATAAAATTTCATCTCTAATCATATCTTAGTATAAATATTATGTTGAACGGTTCGGATCAACAATTTGAACTTTGAAAATGAAGATATAAAATATGAGGTATAATGAAGTATGAAAAATATGAGGCATTGGAACCCTCAAGTTACAACAATTTTTGAGTTACAACAAAGTTACAACAAACCATTTTTATATTTTTAAAGTCCAAATCGTCGATCCAAACAGTTAGATATGATCTCTACAATAAAATATGCTTGGAGACCAAATTTTACATTTTTTGGAATTTGTTTACTATTTATTAAGATGGGTACAAAAACTAGTCAAATTCAGACCATTGAATTTTGTACCCATCTTAATAAATAGTAAAAAAATTCCAAAAATTATAAAATTTGGTTTCCAAGCACATTTTATTGTGGAGATCATGTTGAACGGTTTGGATCGACGATTTGGACTTTGAAAATGTAGAAAATTATTGTTGTAACTCAAAAATTATTGTAACTTGATCTCTCCTCATATATATATATATATAACAAATTTAATTGCTCAATCTTTTCAAGCAAAAAATATAAAATAATTAAATTTGGAAAATACTGACCAATTTTTTTTCTTGCACTTGCTCAAGGAACCCAGGCTGATTCAGGGTTCGAAATACCAAAACATCAGCCTTGTCAACATATGGCCTACACAAAACATGTGAAATAAAAAGAATTAAACATTGAAAGGAAGCAATTATATATATATATATATATATATATATATATATATATATATATATATATATATATATATAGTTTTCAAAGTCTAAACAGTCGATTCAAACTACTCAACATGATCTCCATATTGAAATGCGTTTGGAGATCAAATTTTACATTTTTTAAGGTTTTTTTAATATTTTTTTAGATGGGTAGAAAATCAATATTTTTGAATAGATTATGGACCATAAAAAAAAGTAATTTAAAAAAAATCTAACAAACGACTCTGTTTTCTGATTTTCAAAGTCTAACCCGTTAGATGTTCAATCTATATTAAAATGTGCTTGGAGACCAAATTTTACATATTTTGGAATTTTATTACTATTTATTAAGATAGTTTAAAAATCGTTGTTTTTGTTAAAATTATGTACCATTAAAAAACAGCAATTTTCAAACCATCTTAATAAATAGTAAACAAAATTCAAAAAAGATAAAATGTGATCTCCTAGCATATTTTAATATAGATTGAACATCTAATGGTTTGGATCGACTGTTTGAACTTTGAAAATTGGAAAACCGAGTTATTTGTTCTTAGAGCTAGAAAAAAAACGTTTTGAACTTAGTCATTCTGTATAAAGGAGGGTTCAAATGCACCCAAATTTTTGTGCACCCAAATGCACCCTATCTTTTTTCTCCGTTTTCAAAGTCAAAACGGTTAATCCGAACCGTTAGATGCGATCTATATATTAAGATGTGCTTGGAGACCAAATTTTACATTTTTTGAAATTTGTTTACTATTTTTTTAGATTTATTGAAAATCGCTGTTTTTTTATGGTCCAGATTTGCTAAAAACAGAGATTTTCAATAAATCTAAAAAAATAGTAAACAAATTTCAAAAATTGTAAAATTTGGTCTCCAAAGCACATCTTAATATATAGATCGCATCTAACGTTCGGATTAACCGTTTTGATTTTGAAAACGGAGAAAAAAGATAGAATGTATTTGGGTGCATTTGAACCCTCCTCATATATATATATATATATAGAGAGAGGTATCCCCACATATGTTTATAACTCATTTTTGTGCTTCCAATGTCCAAATGGTCGATCTGAACCGTTCATCTTGTTCTCCATATTAATATGTGCTTGGAAACTAAATTTTACATTTTTCTGAATTTTTTTACTATTTATTAAGCCACTTTGAAAATCGCTGATCCAACGGTGGCTGCACAAAACAGTAAAATCAGCAGCCACCGTTGGATCAGCGATTTTCAAAGTGGCTTAATAAATAGTAAAAAAATTCAGAAAAATGTAAAATTTAGTTTCCAAGCCCATATTAATATGGAGAACAAGATGAACGGTTCAGATCGACCATTTGGACATTGGAAACACAAAAATAAGTTATAAGCATATGTGGGGATATGCTTATATAAGCATAGTAGCCAACCTCTCTGTATATATATATATATATAGAGAGAGAGAGAGAACTTGTATTGCATATGCTCGTCGGCAATGAGCCGATCTATTTGCATACTTGACGGCCAATTAGCTGCCAGCACATAAAAAAAAAATTAATTAATTAAACAACAATACTTCAAGCTTATCAATCTGTGAACCCGAGAAAGAAAAGAACAGAGAAATATAAAACTCGCGTGTCAGATGCAGAGGCTCTTCTGTAACCCTATAATAACAAATGGTAATAAAAATAAGAATAAAATATAACACATGGAAAATAAGTGAAGAAGAACACATGGTAGATAGGTGAAAAATAATACAATTTAGTTGGTCTATTAATTCTTTTATATAACTTTATGATAAGCCATGGCTAACCAAATGATGTTAAGCCAGATTATACTTGTACCCAAAAATTTAAATTTAAATTCCCAACAATTTTCTTGTACCTTCAATTTCTGGTGGGTGATTTAATTAAATTTAACCATTAAATGCAGACGAAATAATTCATCATTCGTCAACTTACTTCAAGTCTACAAATGAATACTGGCTGCCCTTGCCTCTGCCCGGACAATGTTCCCTACCAAAAGTTAGAAATAAATAAGAATAAGTAAACTAGTAAACAAATGCTTTAAAAGCAAAGCAATAGAACAGGGGCATATATGTCAGTTCTTCAATGTTCAGAACAACAACATAAACATGTTTCTCATATAGTACAAGGCTTCATCAAAATATACTTCGAAACTTCTTCAAATAAGGGTAATTATCACAAAACATACTTGCATACTAAATTTGACATTTTTAGAATTTTTTACTATTTTATTTGATAAGTAGAAAATCATTACTTATGAATGGTCTCGAACTTTTAGATCAAGTGATTTTATACATATCTAAAAAAATCGTAAAATTTGATTACATTTTCATATGAAGGTCATGTTAAACAGTTTGAATCGACTGTTTGGGCTTTGACAACGGAGATATTGGTCCATAGTATAGATCAATCTGCACTATGCATTGTACCATAGCCTGAAACTTCTTTAAATAAGGGTTATTTTCACAAAATGTACCATCCATATTTTGATAAACTTAGACTGTGACCCTTGTGCATTATTTTTGCCTGAGTTGCTTCCCATCCCCGTAGGGTTCACACCTCCTGACTGCTGAGTCATACCGGGTGTAGGCATCACACTACCGGGTCCAGATCCAATACAACCACCAATCATGTTTCCTAATCAAGTATTGATTGTATATAATTCATATTAACAATCATAAGTCTGACTAGGTTCAATTAAACCAAACCATTCTAAAAATTTGCTTACCACCTGATTTACTAGAGTTCTGCAGTGTGGATCCTGTTACTGGTACCGAAACCGGAGCAGTGGTGGGCTCCTCAAGCTTCACAACACCAGGATTTGGTACCAGGTGAGCACTTATCGGGCGGTTCAAGGCTGACCGTGCCTCCAAGAAACTGTCAGAGAGCAACAACAGGTGTTGAGCTTGCTTGACCTGGTCAACAGATGGGTCAGCCGGCCTAGCACCTCTCTTTCCCTATCAAGAAAAAACCAACCTTCTATTTAATTAGTACATTTTCTTGTTGCTTACAATTAGTTTGTTATTTTATTCATCCCTTAAATGATATTTATTTTATAGCATTTTCAATATTTTATTCATGTATGTGAGTTCAGATAGCATACTTGTAAAGTATAGGTACAGTATGGAACCTGTGTTATAGAAATAAATAAGTAGCATATGTGAATTGAAAAATATATATATTAGAGAGGATTGTGTCCGCAAAAAAAGGTTACCGCATTGTAGATATCTCTCAATTTGGGCAGCTGGTTTGGCGAAATAACCGACAGAGAAACGGAGCACTGCACATATTCCAAAAGAAATCCTTACAAAAATACTGGTAAAAAATGCATTGAACCTATAAAGTCACAACTGCAGAAAAACCAAAGCACCAAACAATACAAGTGAAAGGAGTGAGGCTATGGTATATGCATAGCGCGGATTGGTTCGTACTATGGATCAACATCTTCGTTTTCAAAATTCAACTAGTCGATCTGAACTGTTCAACATGATCTCCATATGAAATGTACTTACCAACTAAATTTTACATTTTTAGAATTTTTTTACAATTCTTTTAGTCAGATAGAAAATCACTACTTTTGAATGGTCTAGAATTTTTAGATCAAGTGATTTTCTACCACTCTAAAAAAATGGTAAAAAAATTCTAAAAAATGTAAAATTGGATCAGCAAGTAACATTTTCATATGGAGTTCATGTTGAACGGTTCAAATCAATTGTTTGGACTTTAAAAACGGAGCTATTGATCCGTAGTACGGACCAATCCGCGCTATGCAGAGTACCATAGCCTCACTCCAATGAAAGCAGAATTAAACCTGTGAGAAGCATCTAGCAACAGCCTCCGCATCGGCCAGAAAAGAAGGTTGTATCGTCTCGCCATTCTCATTTTTCTCTACTGATGGCAGGTACACAAGAGTTGGTGGCACATATGGATTGTTAGCACAAGCCAGCACACGGTGCTTGCTCACCTCACCAGCAACAGCCGCACTGGAATCTGGATCATGTAGCATCTACAAAAAAAAAAAAAAAATACACATATCACTGCCCAGTTACCAGTTCTTCACAGGAATACATAATGTATCCTTTCCATGCAGTATGCAATTTCAGGTCAACAGTATAAGATTAGCTAAAAATTGCACTAAAACTATCTGTAAGTGATCAACATCACTGCCCCTCTTTTAGCTTGCTTTACAAAATAACGTACCATTATTGCGTTAGAGAGGCCCTCTGCAATACAAGCATCACCAAAACCGTTCTTTGCGCTGCAGAAAGGGAGGTTTGTCAACCACTGCAAAAACATTTCTACATCCCTTGTCCATCCCGTTTTTTGCACCTTAAAACCTATTATATTTCACATCTTCTCTCAATAAGTATTCACTTTCAATTTTTTTGATACATTAAATGGCAACAATGGAGGCTAAATCAACAATTTCAGTTCAGTCGGTTTGCCAAAATTTCGAAATATTAAATACAATGTTGAATTGTCGATTAAAAGTAATGCACAGAACAGAAAATTTTGTATTTGACAAAAATGGTGCAATGGAGGCTAAATTTTTTTTGTTCTTAAATGAAGTTGTAATCAGTAAACCGAGGAAGGCCAAAATCAACAATTTCAGTTCAATCGGTTTGCCAAAATTTTGAAATATTAAATAGAATGTCGAATTGTCAATTAAATTAATGCACAGATCAGAAAATTTTGTATCTGACAAAAATGGTGCAATGGAGGCTAAATTTTTTCTGTTCTTAAATGAAGTTGCAATCAGTAAACCAAGGAAGGCCAAAATCAACAATTTCAGTTCAATCGGTTTGCCAAAATTTTGAAATATTAAATAGAATGTCGAATTGTTGATTAAAAGTAATGCACAGAACAGAAAATTTTGTATCTGACAAAAATGGTGCAATGGAGGCTAAATTTTTTCTGTTCTTAAATGAAGTTGTAATCAGTAAACCATTGAAGGCCAAAATCAACAGTTTCAGTTCAATTGTTTGCCAAATTTTGAAAAACAATGTTAGATGTATACAGCTACACAGTCCATGTGCACTGAACATGACCAGAGCAAACTCTGGAATTGGTCCCACCAATTTCTGCATAACAGAAAGAGACACGTCAAATTTATCAAGAAATAAAAAATATTTGCAGCAAATGACCTACTGAAAGACTTCACCTCCGTCATTACTCTCTCTCTATATATACTCTGCCTTCGCCGAGAGTCTTTCTCTGACTGAAATTTTTATTCATAAGAAATAAAATAAATAAAATATTAAATATAAGAAAGGTCACAGTAGAATTCTAAAAATAAGAAGGCAATGTTACTATCTGGAGTCGATGTCAAATAATCACGAATCTCATGTTAAAAAAAGAAAAAAGAAAAAAAATCTAAGTGTAACTCTAAATGAAAACAAAATTTGAAAAAAAAATTCTAAAAGTAGAACTCTAAATAAGACAAACAATTGAAAAAAAATATTTTTTTTTCTAAGGTGGGACTCCAAATTCTACTTTAGAAACAATACTTTGAAATGAGCACGAATTATCGATTTGATGTCACTAATGGTCTTTGTAATATCCTCTCTCATATCTTCTCTTATAACATTGGTAATCACTGCTACTATTAATTGTTCATAATTAGTACGATCAGTCGGGGCACGATATGTATGCGGTGTATTTAATGTTTTAATTGTCCACTGAGCCCTAAGTAAAGAAGACAATCACCAATTGCATCTGGTGTTTTTGCACTCGACCATAATTTTAATTTTACTACTTTCTTTCCACTTTACTTATATATTCTTACATATGTGAAACTCCTTTATCGCTCTATTCATAAAATCTTTTGACAGAAATACTTGCTCCACTTCAAGAGATTAATCATCAAAATGTGGGGTTGTATCAAAAAAAACTTGCATCTACTTCTCAAAATGCGGATGTGTCATTGAAACTTGCTACAGAGTGACGGTCACCATGATCGAAAATGGGAATATGCTGAGTCTGATGAACAGCTGGTGTCTGGGACTTTAGCAAGACACCATTCCGAATCATTTTCATCATATTCATCGTCATTACAATAATCTAGATCATTATCCTCATCACTTTGGGGCAAGTCGTCATCACCGGGATCATTTTCGTCATTGCTATTATAATCATCGTATTCACCTCTGCATGGACAGCTGATGAAAACTCATTCATATTGGGATATGGTTCAGGATAAAGATTCTGGGGCGGTGTGTTCTCTTTGACGGGGTCGGACCCGACTAGAACCCTTATGTGGATCACAGTACTGGGACTGACGAGGTTTTGGTTGCGTCTCAGGTACCACATTATCAAAGCCCAGCTGGAATTGTGTTGCTCCCACAACTAAAATAAACTCAATGAAAATATCAATGACACGATATTTTCTTCTGAAATTCATTAACTGTCCAAAACTTATCATCTAACCTTCATTGTAAATAAGTTCTACAACCTCGTAATAACGGTCAGTTGGTGTACCAATATTTCATCGAGCATAAATGATTAGGTTGTATTCACTCTCAGAATATTCAAACTGACGATAAATCATAACTTTCAAATCGTTAAAATTTTGTTCAAAGGTCGCACAAAATAAATACTGATGGCTAATATTATACTCTGCGCCTCTCGGACCGTATCGAATTTCACCACCAATAAACACATTTACTAATACCATGAATGATTGTTTTCAAAAAAATAACCTACACAATGGATATCAATTACAACATGTAAATATATATTGTTTACAACAAAATTAGTGCAAAAGTATCATCAATAAATTAACTATAAAAATAGTTACCTGGAATTATTAGAGCTGAAGGGTTCTTTGAAAACGAGAGAAACTTATGAGATGAGAGAGACAGATATGTCTATAGGGTTCGTGTTTTGTTGAGATGGGTATAGGCCAGGGTATGATATGGCGTCCCATTTTTTTTTAATTTGAATCTTATGGACTGTAATGCGTCCCACTTTTATAATATGTTGGAAATCTTTTTTCACAATTTTATTTTCATTTGAAGTCCTACTTTATTCTTCTTCTTTTTTAATCTTTTCTTATTGCTTATCTTATTTGGAGTCCCACTTTTATAATTTTTTTCCAAATTTTGTTCTCATCTGGAGTCCCTATTAGATTTTTTTTGTTTAGCATGCGTAATTATTTGACATTCGCAGGGCTCCAAATCGTAACGTTGCTTTCTTATTTTTAGAATTCTCCCGTGATCTTTCTTATTTTTAATATTTTATTTATTTTATTTCTTATGAATAAATATTTCAGCTCTCATAGGTTTCTTTTGCCCCAAGTCAAAAGACGAAAACTCTTTAACTCAGAATCATGTCACCTAAGGTAACATAACATTTTTTATTACATCTGAACCGTTCGATCAGAGTCCGCAAGAATATTAAAAAAGAACTGTGCATTTCACCTTGGACCGGATTGGCCGTGTTTCTGATCGGACGGTCTGGATATATACATAAATAGTCTGTTACCTCAGAGGATATGGAAACTCAACACAAAGTGCACTTGTAAATTGGTTGAGGTCTAAAGTTTTTGTGGAAAAATTGATTATTTTAAAAGTTTTCATTGGTACACCAGAAATAAAAAAATAAAATAAAAACATAAATTTTGGTTTATAATAAAATGAATTGTGATACCCGGTATGTATTGTGTCAGAACTGCACAATAGAAACAGGTTTACATCTGTTTTTTTTAATGTAGTTATGCAAAGCGGGTATGGGAGTTATCGGGTCTGCACTTGCATGCAGGTGTTACAATCCAACTGACTTGGGACTCTTTTTGGATGCGATACAGATACGGTGTGCGAACCTAAGCGGGTCTGGGCTGCTAGGTTCATGGCTGTGTTGTGGGGAGTATGGAAGCAAAGAAATGTTGTTATTTTCATAAATGAGAGGAAGCCATGCATCTTGGCTGTTGGCGCAGGAGGTTAGGGAGGAGGCGCAACTATGGTTGAAATACTGTAGAATGAGTGGTAGTGCAGGAAGTTGTGTATTAAATTGAGAGGAGTTATAAAATTAGGATCTAGTAGTTGTAAACAAATTTCTATTATGTAATTCTGGTAGCTGCTATCTGGTTTCAAAAAAAAAAAAAAAAAAATTAATATACTGATCATATTCAACTAAATGTTCAAGAATTTTGTCTACCTCTAATTAAATGTTTAATTACATCTAACTAAATGTTAAGAACGAGCAGCTAATTGTAAATTAGACGAATATATTTGTCAATTATATAATAAATAAAAAATAATTACAACTAAAAAATGACTGTTTTAGTGAACGAAAATCTCATATTTGTTGATCATCACTACTTGTAGATAATTATGATAAAAAATAATGAAAAATTAAAATATCTCATGAAATAAAAAGAAATAAATGTTTACTTAAAATTCATTTAGTAGCAATTCATGCATGTTATGATATTTCACTGGTAGAAAATTATTTATATACAAGTACAGAGAAATATATATATAGTAAAGTTGACTAATTGTTGACCTACTCGTCTACCCCTTCAATCTATAGTTAGAGATCTCCTGTTACATACTCCCTGTAGTTAGACTAACGGAGCTACCCATTTTAGTAAGGGATCAACTGTATTGAACAGAGTATCATAATTCGCTTATAATTCGTATTTTTAATGTTTTTGAAACCAAACATCGAATAAAATACAAAAAATATATTATACATTTTATTTGTGAATAAAATACAAACTTTTTTAATTTCTTGTGATACTGAAACATTTCACAATTATATCCAAATTATTTCCTCATCATGAGTTTTTCATGGGCCGAATCCATCCAAACTATTCATTTATCACTATAGTTTCCAGTCTATTCACAGTTAGAGATCTCCCGTGACGTACTCCCTGTAGTTGACTACGGAGTAACCCATTTTAATAAGGGATCAATCAGTCTACAGTTAATCATCTTTTGATAACAGTACAATACTACACAGATGATTATACAAAACTTGACCACATATGAACTGAGCACCCTATCCATGCCCCTTGGCGCTTGAATCGCTCAAAACCAACAGAGAAGATCTTTCACAAAATAAAACCCAAAAATAAGATTAGATGGCTTTCACCATTTCTCAGTTCAAAACCCAGAACCCAAACCCAACAAATCTCACCCGTCCATTTCAGAGATCGAACGGGCAATCGGTATCACGCCTGATCCTGCTGTAAAATATCTCTTTAGTTGACTACTTGTTGACTCCCCCATCAATCCACAGTTAGAGATCTCCTGTTAGGCTGTTACACATTCCCTGTATTTAACTGTAGAGCAACCCATTTTTAAAAGGGCTCAGCTATAGCTAAACATCCTCGCAATAACAGAAAAAAACCACATGGACGACTATACAAAATTGACCACATATGAACTGAGCACCCTATCCATGACCCATTGGTCCACTTCCACTGGTGCTTGAATTCGCTTGAATGGGGGTAAATATATTTACAGAACAAGTTTTGCTTCATGCAGCTTACCAGCAATTGAGCCAAAGCACTGCTGTGTAGGCCTATTGCGCTGCATGAAGCAAACTATAATCTGTCAATATATTTATCCCTTCAAAAGCTGAAAACAAACTGAGAAAGAAGAACCTTCACAAAACAAGACCGAAAACAGAGATATCATGGCTTTCACAATTTCTCAGTTGGTCAAACCAAGAAGCACAACAATCATCACCGCCTCCTCTGCAAAACCAAAACCAATCCGCATGGTTCCATTCCAACCCAACAAATCTCAGCCGTCCATTTCTGACATCGAACGGGCAATTGGTATCCAATCTGATAGTTCTGTGAAATCCCCTTCTGATCTCAACTCTTCCTTCATGGAATTACTCGAGTCGTCTCCGATTGGTCGAGAGGGGTCCACTGAGAAAGCTATCAGACAGGTTGCTGAGAAGTTTACTGACCATGCTGAGGCACACACTGCTACTGGTATGAAAGATTGTTTCATGAATTGTTTATTTAACATACCAGTAAAGATTTTAACAGAACAGTTTCAGCTTCGTGCAGTGTATGGACTATAGAATCAAAACAGCGCTGCAAACTGTTTGTGTACTGCATGAAGTCAAAACTGCTCTGTTAAAATATTTACCCTTCACATACTGAACCTGAAGTTGTAAAATGTTGAAATTTATTGTGCTGTCAAAGCCAATTTGGATCTGGTGCTAGGTAGCAGAGTAGTTGGTACTGGCACTTTTGTTTGAGGGTATATTTGGGGAGGTTACTGAGAAATACTTGTTATATACTGGTACCAAATGGGGAATGGAGGGGTGCTTTAGAGTTTAGAATTAAGTGGCTTTTGTCAGATGGAAGCATATACTGGTACCAGTACATTCTCAGTGCACAGCTAGAGTGGAAGAACTGGTATGCACTGGTACAGTAGTGGCCCAGTATGCAATACCCTTGTACAGTTACACTGAGATACCTTACCAGAACAATTTCTGAAAAGTTGATTTTTCTTATTAATTACAAAGTAATCACATTTATAATAATATTTTTTTGTTGTTGCAGTGCATAGATTTGTTTTGGAGCTATTCATGAAGATACTACCTTTATGGCTATTTGTTCTGGCTGTTGCATCTGGTTTCATTAAACTTCCGTTTAATGTTCCTTTTATTGATGATCTAATAATGTAGTTAAATAAAACCATGTTCAATTATGTGGATTTACGTATTATCATCATATGATTTAAATTTTGGTTGGTTGTATTAGCGTGCGCGTTACCTGCTAAGGAACAGTAAATACCAGTAACCCACCTGTACCAGTAAATACCAGTAAATTTTGGCTGTTCTAGAATCATGGCAAATTTTAAGCAGTGTCCATATTGACAAGTTTTGGAGCTTGAAAAATAATTTAGCAAGGTCTAGAATTTGTGATTTGAGTATTATACATACATGATTCAAAAAATTTGCTGTTTCATAATGCAAATAACATTTTAGAATATTGTCATGTTTACAAAATAACTTAAAAAAGTTCAATACTAGTAAAATATTGACATACAAAATAAATGTATTTTAGGGATATATTTTTGCACGAAACTTGATATAAAATTTTGAATTAGAATGGTCAATACTTTGTCCTTAGCTTTTATGATTTTTTTTTTTTTAAATTGTGATCTTAATTGACTAAAAATACCAATATACATAAAAAATGGTATAAATTCGGCAACATAAACTTGCATAAAAGATTGTGTATCTTTTTTATTACCACATATAATTTATTTGCAACATAAAAGAAAAGATAATTATAAAGCATAATGATATTTTCTATAAATCATGTCTTGGTATATATCAGATGGTTGAAATTTATACTTGAGAAATGTAATAGAGTTTATTTCTTATATAAGAAAAAAAAATCATCAATTCTTTATTAATAGATGAAAAGAAAAATATGTATTGAATATATAAATATAAAGTCACATATAATGATACAATTTTCTTACATCCAAAAATACTAAATTTAATTTATAACTGAAAATTAATCGTATATAAGTTTGATATATTATTTTGATTGTATACTAGAATATTGTTCTCAAATGATATTTTAAAACATATGTAGTGATAAATATGTATCATTTAATTGCGGAATTATAATTCATTGTTGCATGTGTTTGTTTTAGTTACTAATACAAATCTTTTAACAAGTCATAATAAAAAAAAATTGTCAATCTTTTTTTTTATTAATTATTCTCTAATATCTTAAATGTTAGTAATTGTTTTCTAATGCATGTTATATTGTTGGCTATATTTTAATATTATTTGGTTATATATAGTTGAATGAAGAACTCATAACTTAAGCATGCATTCATGATGCAATAAACACAATTTAGCAATATGTGTCACTTGCTTTAAACGATTGATCAGATACAAACCCTCCTATGACTTTCGGTATACTTCTATTTTAATTGTTCGTATTTAAAATTTAGAATTTTAGATTTAGCATAAAAATTAATTAAAAATAATTTATATACCATTTTTAATTTTTAACGAAGAAGTTTGAATGCATGAATTTGATATTTTTCAAGCATTTTAATATTCAAAAATTGCCAATTCTCATAAGCAAATTAAATAGCAATTTTTAGGAATAAAAATATTTGAGTTTCTCATAAGCAAATCTAAGTTTCCAACCTACGTTTCTGACAAAAAGAGTGTTAACTTTATCACTGCATCAAAATCTTATTATCAATAATTTATATTTCATTAATTAATATATATTAACAAACGATATTAAAAAAAATTCATTTCAAAATTTATAAAATAAGTGGGACTGGCGCACTTGCTGTCAATCTTTGTTATTATTTTTTTTCCTTTTGTATTAATTATTGTCAATGTTGTAAGAACCGGTCGTCTAGGCTGATTAATCAATTGATTAGTCATTTACAACGATCAAATCATTACGAATGTTCTGATTAATCGGTCAATTATTTGTAATTATTTCTAATTAATCACTTGATGCCGTATCCGTCTGACAAGTGCATATCGTTATTTACAATACTAATTATTGCATCTTTTGTGCACCCTCTTTGAAAATTTGCTATGCTTAGATTTTGCGCAAGAGAATTCTCTTGGTCTTAGATCTTAGAAAGTTGTGAATTGTATCATGATTCAAAATCTAAATGATTATATTCCAGCATATTTTGACATTTTGGCTATAATAATTAAATCAACAAATTAACAGAATCATGATCTTATAAAATCTCTATTATTAATTTTTTTATAAGGTACAATAGAGCTTGTAACAGTATTTGAGACAATGTTTTATTTATATCAAAAGCAATATACATGTTTGATCTTGTCCAAATTAATCATACTGACAGAGATGATTTATCTTCATGCAGCACAAAAGTCACATACTTTTCAATCTAGACTCTATTATTCAGACACTGCATGAAATAAAAATATCTCTGTCAGTAACTTTATCCATTCTTACGCACAAGGGAAATTCCTAACAAGAAGAAATTAAACCACATTAAAGCCAGTCGGTCTCAAATAAGAAATTTCTGACATTTCAATCTAAAATAATAATAATAATAATAAGACTAATAAACAACGAAAGTGATCATATTCATCCATAACAAATCATTACAACAATTCCTTTTCGACAATGATTTTTTTGTATCAAAAGTCTTATCTTGTCAATGAAAAAATGAAAATCTTAACCGTTGAAATTGGAGATATTAATTTAAAGGGTTTTAGAGAGAGTAGGCTCAATGATAAAGATTCAATGAAATAAATCTGAACCGTTGAAATGATTGGAGATATTAATTAAATCTTTGTTTTTCTTAATTTGGTTTATTTATTCATTATTTTTGTCAATCTCTCTTTATCCATGTTGTATTAGAGAAAGCATGTTGTTCTGTATTTTTAAATTAAATTTAAAAATCTAACTTGTTCTATTTCGGAATAAAAATGTACCTTTTCCGGATAATTATGTTTGTAATTTTTTTTTATGAATGAATGAAAAATCACACAATAAGTCTTTTTTTTTAAAATAAATGGTAATACAATAATCATTATTCACAAATATTTAAGAATAGAATTAAAAATAATAATAATTCACTTTATATTGTATTGGGGTAGCAGTTAATGTCAAAATTTTATTAGATACGATATTTTGGATTTTTTTTATAGATTCATTTAATTATTTTGTAGTTATACATTTTATAGAATTATAGAATTAAAATAAATTATATTAAGATGACATTGTATATAAAAGAGTAACAATTCCAATTTAAAAAATATATTATTTTACAAAATTATTAAGTTAAATAAAAATATTATAAATAAATATCAAATAATGTAGTCATAAATATGTTATTTTTTTATTAGTGTATTCCTGAGAAAATAAAAATGTACAGAGACAAATATCTAACACATCTATCAATAATGTTAATCATTAACACTAGTTTTTAAGATAAATTTTAAATAATATTATTATTTATAAAGGATCCACAAATAGATAAAATTAATTAAGCTAGTTCTAATTGAAACTATAACTTCAGATGTAATCAAAAAAATTGGGAATGAAAAAAGTCTCGAACTTGTTAACTAAAATAAAAAATAAAAAATTGGTAATGAAAAAAGTCTCGAACTTGTTAACTAAAATAAAAAATAAAAAAATTGGGAATGAAAAACCATATGTAGTCAGAAACTTATTTAATTATTGTTTGTTAATTCTGTTTTAGCACATTTGGTGTTTTCGTTACAAATATCTAGATCTCTTTTGCCTAGTACCTAGATCTCTTTTGTCTAGTAATAATAAAAAACTCATTTTCATTGATTATCCTCTAATATCTTAAACATTAGTAATTGTTCTCAAATACATGTAATATGTGTTGGCTATATATTAATAGTATTTGGTTATATATATTTGAATGTGGAACTCATAACTTAACCATGTATTTATCATGCAACAAATACAATTTGGTCATGTGTCACGCGCTTGTAATGAGAAAGTTGTATACAGTAGGCTACCCAGGGTGAGGGCCTCAGGCAAAAAAATAATTAGTTTATATATATATAAGAGAGAGAGGCTATGCTCAAATTAATTTTTTTTTGGGTCATGGAGAAATAAACTTTTAAACCGTTTGATTTTACTAGAATTCGCACAGATCTGATTGATTAGATCTGAAATTTTTTGGTCAAATTTGAAATACAGCGAAAAAGTAACTGGACCGCTCCAGCTCTCTGAGCGCTACGCTCTTTCTCTCCCTACGCGCGCTCTCTCTCATGATTGCCCTTCTCAGCGCGCATCACACTGCACCGCCTTCTGCTCCTCTCCTCTCTCGGCGCATACCACACCGCTGCACCTCTCTGATCGCTCTTCTCTCCGACCGCATCACATCAGACTCGCTCTGTTAAGGTTTGCTTTGCTGCTTAAATGATTTAATGTTTTTAGAAGAGAAATCTAAAATCACACCAAAATAATGCTCCATTATTAATTAATCGCACCAATTTTTAGCATAACTTCCAGTAGTCGAACTTACCAAGGTTGTTCATTGAATAGTCTAACGGAGCCTAATTAATTTGAACACTTTAGCCTTTTCTTGAGAGATTATTTCTCTTTTTTTTTTTTTTGAAAATCTGCATCACATACTTGAATATTCTCATTTAATCTAACTTATTGTTGCTTGTCTTTTGATAGGTCATAAGGATGAAGCTTTCTTACTACTTACTTGCCTAACTCGTGAAGTAGAGGTTAATTTCAGAATTCTATGATTTTTGTACTTTTTTTTAATCTTGCAACTTTACACAGTTCTTTTTTAAAATACCAAACTAATAATCTAGTATAATTTATATCTAATATTTTCTGAGCTAATTGTTCTCTTTTTTATCGGGCTTTCTCCTTTTCGTTGCACCAGACCCCTTCTCCCCTCTGTCACTCCAGCCCCCTCTCTTCCAAAGCAGCAGGGTAACATGATTTTTATTTATTCAACTTTTCTAGGTTTTCTCAAGAGTAAATTTTCAATTGAGTAGATAACAATTAAATTATAGTGTTGACCTCTATATGATATGACTTTAAATTTTCTAGTAAATGTAGATAACAATTCAAATTGTAGTGTTTTTTAATCTAATTTACAACTATTATATTTTTTTTGTAGATAAATGGATGATTTGGAAGTAGATGAAATAGAAGATATGGTAATAGATGGAAAAGGAGAGGAAAGTATCGAGCCTCATGTAGGGATGGAGTTTGCTAGTGAAAAACATGCTTATAATTTTTACAACACATATGGATACATTATTGAGATGATACTATTATCTTATTTTTCTCATTGTAGAAAGAAGAGAATGAAAAGGCAAGTAAAGGAGAGGAGACAATTTTCATACAAGATGACAAGCGTAAAAGAAGAGAACCCATCTCCATACAAGATGTGAGTGAAGATGAATCTGAATCATGCTATTTAACATCAGTTGAATCCGGTTCAGACCTAAGCCAGAGTGCCTGCACTTCATCTATCGACATCCGTTACTCTACCTCCTCTACTGTACTAACCGTTACCTGATCCGGTAGTAAGCAGCTACTGGCTTTCCTTTCTTGTCTCCAAGTTTCCATGGAATTCGTGGGCCTCGAACTATCATATCGGCATTCAATATGACAACTCAATTGACATTCTGAGCATCTTGGTTATTCTCCAGTCAAGGAAGAACTCCTGCTGGCTTGTTAATAGCAGGATACCTAAGAAATTAAAGACAACAAATTATTTTATATACAATTTCTCAAGAGTGTTTGCTTTTAGAGGCCAACAAGGATTTCAGAAAAAAAAAAAATGAACTTAGTATTCAACAATTGATAAGCAATCTTGGGAGGGTTTTAGTTCATTATTCTTCTGATGAAATTTATCCTAAGTATTTGATCTTTTAATTAAATTGGATCTCAGTTCAGAAAGTACCATGCTTAACTCAATTGAGTTGTAACTCACCACTTGTCGGTGAGGGGGTGGCAGCTCATGGATGGAACGACCAAGGTAGGTGCCAGGTTCTTCCCTTGGTACCGGCTGAGCTCATCTTGAGTATAGGACAGAATACATTAATGAATAGGTGTTGCTTGAGAACACGTTAATGATATTTTAACAAATAATAATATTGTATCAAAGTATCTGAGACCTTCATATTGAATTCTATTTTCACATAATTTGAGTAAATAATTATTAAGATTTTCTATGCTTCTAACTCAAATGCAGAAACATCTTCCACTTAATTGGATCTCCTTTATTGACAGATCCAAAGCGAGTGGTTGGTCTAAAGATTGCAAACTAATTTTATGAATCATCAGGGAATTCAAAGTAAGGAGGTAAAATAATGCTACTTATCACAAGCCAATTCTGTGAATCCTCAAAGCATCCAAAAAATGTGAAATAAAAAGTTCTAAACTAGACAATAATAACAAATGTCATTAGTATAGAAAATCATAGATAAATAGTACCAGTTGAAACTCATGAAAATAATAACGGCTCAAGCAAATTGAAACTTAAAAAAAAAATTAAGTTCTTACAAAAAATAAGTACCTTAACAGATCTTCGGAGGAGAGCTGGAAAAGTGGAGCAAGGACACAAGGTGGCTGGAGTCGCGATTTAGAGTTAGGACACGAGGTGGCGTTGGGGAAGAAAACGCGTGAGACAGAGGAGAGGAGCGGGAGGAGGCAGGGTTAGAGTTTACTAGAGTTTACTGGTCGTGCAGTGGTGAGGTGCGCGTCGAGAGAGGAGAGGAGAGGAAGGTAGTGTGGTGCGTGCTGAGAAGGGCAGTCGTGAGAGAGGGAGAGAAAGAGCGTAGCGCGTATGGGGCTTTACTGGAGGGGTCCAGTTAAGTTATTTACGGCAGTTCAAATTTTTCCGAAAATCAAATAGTTTAAAAGTTTATTTCTCTACAGCCCAGGAAAAATCGATTTGAGCATAGCCACTCTATATATATATATATATATTAAAAAGTATATATATTAGGACTTAAACTTTATATATATAAATGATCAATTATTTTTATAACTAAGTATGATCGATATATTGATATATTAATAAGAAATTTATATATATATATATTATGTCTCAAACTTTTCTCTCAACTCAGATCTCAAAATCTTCAGAACCTACTCTGTACATGAGTTTTGACTAGATAGAAACACTCCTATTACTTTCAGTATACTTTTGTTTTTTATGGTCCTATTTCCTATTTATAATTTATAATTTTTTATTTCGCACAAAAACTAATAAAGAAGAATTTGTTTACCATTTTTACCGTCAGTTTTTTAACGAAAAAGTTGTATGCATGAATTTGACTAAATAGAATCGGACTAAGAAAAAATATTTCTAAGGGGTTCAAGGTTGGATTAAAAAATATTTATATTTCTTATTTCTTAATCTGTATTACCAAAGATATTAAAAAAAATTATATTTCAAAATTTAAAAAATAAGTGTGACCGTTACTTGCTTTCAATCTTTGTTATTTTTTTTTTCTTTTGTACTATAACACCTTTTGTGCATGTAAAATGACCCTTTTTGAAAATTTGCTATCATTAGATTTTGCACCATAATTAAAAATCTAAACGAATAAATAGGCAAATTATTTAGAGTAATTAATTTGTTGATAAGTAGATGATAATATTTGAAAAACATTAAGACAACAAAAAAAAAAAAAAACGAAAAGCAATATACAGGTCTGATTTTGTCCAATAAAAAAAGTGATCTGAACCGTTGAAATTGGAGATATTAAAGGGTCTTTAGAGAGCGCGGGATCAATGGAAAAGATCTTTGGAAGGTATGATTTGTAGAAGTTCCAATTAATCCGGTTCATTCCGCAACCTTACAGGTAAACATACGGACAGAGCGAATTCACTTCATGCAGGGCCCTATTCATATATTTTTTCATTCTGACTCTTTACATCATCCGCCGTATTAAATAAATATAGCTCTGTCAATAAATTTACACAATCTTACGCACAAGCGCCTGCTTTGAATCAAAAATAAAAAAAACCGCCGAGTCCGATTGGGTTCTAATTTCAACTTAAACCAGTCGGTCCCCACACCTCTCTCATCTCTCCGTGATGGGTTTTCTCCAAAGGGCTTTTCACAAAACCATATCCATATCTTTGTTATAACCGTTCGATTGGTGTCAGAGTTCGCATGGACGGTACAGATTCCCATATCCGGTTGGGTTCTAATTTTGAATTAAAATGGCCTATACTTAGTCCTTAGCTTTTATGATTTTGTGACTTTAAAATGTGATCTAAATTAACTAAAAGTATCAATATACATAAAAAAAAAAAAAAAAAATTGGTTATTTGTCACTCCAAAATTTTAACATTTGAAATTTAGTTAAAATTAGTTAAAATTTCTACCTCGAAATTAGTTAAAATTATAATGTCACTCTAAATTTAGTTAATTTTTAATTTTATCACTTTAAATAATTAATGACTAAAATACCCTCCTATGGGCTCTTCCTCTCCATCTGACTCTCTTCATGGAATATTTTCTAAAATGGCGAGAATCAATTTGACAATGAAGATTTTATTGTACAAATGGAAGTTTAGAAACTAATTTTGGATAGAAAAGTAGATTTCTTTTGTTTTTATTTTGTTTATCAATGTCCAGCAAGCAAACTTTTAGGAAACATTGTTTTAAGTTTGGATAATTAGCATAACAAAAGCAGACGGGACTTCTTTTTCTCCAGTCGCTCCCTGACAGATAAATTATTCAAATTTTCGTCCAAATTCAGCGCACTTCATCATTTTACAATAGCACGAATCATAACAAGATTGGACGGCTGAAGAAATCTGCTCACCAAAGAGTTATGGTGAGCATGTCACACCCTAGCTTTACTCCCGTATATTAATGCATATAGCACATACTTATTTATATATATATAAATTCTCATTTAAAATCCTTAGTGACTAATAAAATATCAAATTACTCTTTTCTAACTTCCGCACAAAAATTTGCATACACAGCTGCATACTGCATACCACATAAAAACCGCATTTTAAAACATTAGTTCATATGGTATTTTCCATGCAAGTTTATAACCTACATTAATTTCTCACACAAAAGACTGATTCTCAATATATTTTTTAATCTGTATTAACGAACGATATTAAACAAATTTCTATTTCAAAGTTTATAAAATGAATAATTAATTTGTTGATAAGCAGATGATAGTACTTGAAAAATATTAAGACCAAAAAAAAAAAACGAAAGTGACCATTAAAATTCCGACAATTTTTTTTATATCAAAAGCAATATAAATCTTTATCCATTCTTACGCACAAGGGACTGCTTTGAGTAAAAATCACAGATCGTTACAACAATTCCTTTTCGACAATAATTTTTTTGTATCAACCTTTGAAATTGAAGATATTAATTTCAAGGGTTTTACATAGAGTGAGCTCAATGATAATTAAAGATTCAACAACAAAAAAATGTACCTCTTTTCAAAAGAAATGTTTGTAAAGCTTCTTATGAATTAATCACAAATCATGCAATATATTTTGTTTTCAGGTAAGTGGTAAAAAAAACTCATTTTTAAAAAAATATTAAAAAGTAAATCATAATTCACTTTATATTATATTGAGAGGTAGCAGTCAATGTTAACATTTATTAGATACTATATTTGCATTTGTTATATAATTATAGAATTGAATTATATCATAATAATATAACATTGCACATGCATGAGAACAACAATTTCGGTTTAATAAATATTAGTTTTTACATAATCATTAACTAAAATTAAAATTTTATTAGTGCCTAGCTACTCAAAACCAAGAAAACAAAATAAATATAAACATAAAAAAAGAGTACATAATTACTCAAAATTAAGATAACGTTATTACAATCGGCCTGCTACTTAGATTATTGTTATCTCTATAAATTCAGAGTTGATGTTTCAGATCTTCTTAATTCTCCACATATGCTTCTGCTATGGGAATTACAAATTAAGAGTTTATTAATGAATATTAAATAAAAATTTAAAACATATGTAATAAGAAAGGTGTTTTTAAGGTGTTTTTTTTTAGTTGTCGCTTTTCAATTCAAGTTTTGTATAGCTGAGTTTTCATTCACAAACTAATAGATATTTTTTATTTGATACTGATAAAACATAAAAATATTATATTTTATAATTATGTTCTCATTGATTATTCTCTAATATCTTAAATGTTATTCTCTAATATCTTAAAATATCTTAAATGTTATTAACTATTTTTTAATGCATGTTATATGTGTTAGTTATATTTTTAATGTATGTTATTTGATTATATAGCTCAATGCAGAAACTCATAACTTAAGCATGTATTTATCATGCAACAAGCACAATTTGTTTTTTAACAAAAAAGTTATATGCATGAGTTTTGACTAGATGAAAACTCTCTTACAGGGACGGATCGAGAGTAGACCGAATTCGTATCCTCTGACATATCTCATATTTTGCGTGACTTTTTAGAAAATCTCAACCGTTGCAGTACGTTTTGCGTGAATCTCAAAACTCAAATAATACTAGGCCCCTACGTCACCGCCGAATAGGCACCGGACACATCGGTCACGTAAAATATGAGATATCTCAGAGGATACGGACCGCCCCTCCCCCCTTGAATTTCGAATTTTAGTGGTGATCTATTAGTACCGATCGACTTTGCTCTTTCTAGGAAATTTTTTTGCCCTCCTCTCGATGTTTGATTTGTAATTCGGATTAAATGTAGTGTTAAAATCAAAATAAATTTTTTGAATTATGATTGGTAATTAAAATTATAAGTCAAAGAGCATTGAAAAATATAAGTCAAATTTTTTTTTTTTATCGAGTACCTAATTAGTTAATGAGTTTAAATCCGATAAGTTATTTAAATCCGACTCAATAATTTTTTGCCCTTCCGGTAAAAATTATGAGTCCACCCCTGCTCTCTTACCACTTTCGGTATACTTTTGTTTTTTTATCATTGTATTTAGAATTTGGATTATAGATTTTGCACAAGAATTAATAATTTTTTTTTTTATACCGTCGATTTTTTAACGATAAAGTTGTATACTATAAACAAAAGTTTTTATATATAGAGTACAACTATTGCAATTCTTTTTATTAAACGAATAAATTAATTCAACAAATTCTAAAATCAATAAGTTCAAACATAATTTGTTTTTTTGATGAAAATGTTCAAACATAATTTATGAAGACTATTTGTAGGTAGTTTTGTTGTGTCACTAAATGCATTGCATTTTGTATAAATTTGCACAAAGGTTAAGCTATTGGCTCGAATTAGTACAATAAGCTTTCTTTGCAAATTGTTAATGATATTTTAAAAATAATTTTAATATTTTGTATATTAATAAACCATAAATTCACTAAAAAGGCTAAAAATAATGCCGATTTTTTTTCTTACCACTCTAATAAATCATAATTAAATTATTACCACCCGGTTAATCGAATTTAAGATTCCACCATAAACACATGTCCAGTATGCAGACGGATCCCAATCGGAACGCATATCCAGTACGCGAATGGATCCGTTCGCGTATTGGGTATGCGTACCGAAATTGATTTTTTTAATATTTTTTTTGAATTTTTTATTAATCCGTCAACATAGCCAGTCTAAGGATGGATTTTTTTTTTTTTTAGTTCTGTTATGAATTGTTTGAACTTTTTTGACCAATTTTTTTTTCTGTTCTATTATGTTTCGTTCTGTGGTATTTAGAATTATATATACACATAAAATTTGACGGTGAAATTGTAGAAAATAAAACGTACTTATTTAACAAATAAATTTGAACTAAAAATACTACAACAAATTATACACACAATCTGAGCAGTATCTTGTACTAAGTTGGTGCACAAATCGCTACAAATTGCACACACAATTCGGTAAATATTTTATACTACAAATTATATACGCATAATAGAAAAAAAAATTAGTCAAAAAATTTCAAACAATTCATAATAGAACTAAAAAAAAATCTGTCCTCAGGCTGGATATGTGGACAGATTAATAAAAAAAATATTAAAAAAATTAATTTTGGTACGCATACTGATAATGCCAACATATATAGCGAAAATCACTACTTTTTAGTACGGAAAATGATGGAAAAGCATATGCAAAGTATCAATTTTTCTGATTTATTCACCGCAAACGTGTTTTTAGGCTATTTTGACAGGTTTTGGACAAAGTTGCGAATTTAGGCTGAAAACGGAGCAAAAATGTCATATTTAGGGCGATTCTGAAGAAGACGTCAAAATGAGACAACACATGGAGTATGCAAACACCTCTCATGAAGTGCACAACATGCAACATGATAAAATTCACTGAAATTTGGCTAAGTACAGTGCCCTGCGGCCTCAGCTATGTCACATGCGGCATAAATGCCTATGCCGTAGGGGGCACACGGATTGAATCCGTGGACCATCTAGTTTGGATTAAATCTCAGCTGTTGGACAACAACCTTCTAGAAGGACGCATTTTCAGATGTGGCAGGCCTTGTCTAGCCTTAAAGTCTAAGTTCAGCGCTCCAAATATAGCATTTTATGCTATATTTGGCACCCATGATCTCCATGTTTTCCATGACTCCTCACCCCTAGGCTAGACTATATAAACCCCTCTTATAATAGGAATTGTTGTGCATATTTTAGTTGTGTAAGTCCATAGTTTAGAACAAAATATTGCGTGAAATATTTAGAGTTGTGGAGAAGAAGAGGCGCACGAAGTCCAAGGCGAAAGAAGAACGACTCTTCTAAGGAAGAGGTGTCTAGGTTCTAGGTTATGTCTTTCTGTAATTACTTATTTTATTTTGTCATGGCTTTGAGTAGCTAAGCTCCTCCTCTCTAGGGATGGATGTAATGAATTCTAATTGATCTTTACTATAATATTTATTTTTCTTTTATGCCTATTTGAGATTTTGTTATACTTAGAATGCTATTGAAATATGTCATTGCATACATAGTTCTATCTACAGATGGTCCAGTGTCCCCAACATACCAATAGGTGTTATAAGTCATTATACCTCGGTGTGAGAGGGGCTACATATAAGTACTATAAACATTTCGGCTAACGAGGCCTGGCCGCGGTTCAAAGGCTAGGATTCAAACCCAGTGGGTTTCCTTGGCAGGATATAGATTAGATAGCATCTCGAGGTTTAGTTAGGAATTTATTTATTACTTGTAATGAATAGGGTTTAGGGTTATTATTAATAGAAAAATATAATTAATTAGATTAGTGTGAGTAGTTTAATTACATTATATCATGTAATAATCAGAATTGTCCCCCATAAGCCGATCCTAGAGTTGGAGAACCTTTCGAATATGCATAGAACCGAACCCAAGTAATCTGTGGGTGGTCTATATCGCATACGGTAGTGACAGAAGGCCGTAGGCGAGGCCGTATGCAGTAGTGACAGTGCCGCATATTAGTTGACATGAGTACCATAAATATTGTATTGAGTTAATTAGAAGGAATTCGTCCAAAATCCTAGAGGCTCTCTAAACTTGGTTTACAACAATTAGCATCTCCACCTATACCATCGCCAGAGTAAACTGTAAAATCACCCTGTACCTTTATTATTATTATTATTAGTATTCACACAACCAAACAAATCCGAAAAACCTAGACTAGTGTTACTGTTGTTAAACTACTAAGATCTATCTCTGTAGATCGACACCCAACACTACTACACGGTAGGATTATGTGCTTGTAATCCGACAGAGTAGCATTAGGGTAACTAAGTATATATTTATATATACTAAAAGTTAGTAGTCTCATTTCGAGCCATCACATACTCATTACGCGAACGGATCCGTTCGCGTACTGAGTATGCATTCTGATTGGGATCCGTCCGCATACTGGGTAGGCATTCGTGCTGGAATCTTAAATCTGATTAATCAGGTGGTAATGATTTAATTCTGATTTATTAGGGTGGTAAGAAAAAAAAAACGAAAAATAACGTGACCTCCTGTAAATATATTTTAATATATAATTACATTAAAGTTGATATTACTTCATTTGTAAAATTTTGAATTAGCTAAGAGAAATAAATTTTGTATGTCAAAAGCAATATACGGGTTCGATCTTTTCAAACTAAAAAAGAAAAAGAAAATCTGGACCGTTGAAATTGGAGATACAAAAGTGTTTTAGAGAGAGCGGGCTGCCGGGCTCAACGACAATTGACAAAGATCTTTTTAACGGTCCGATTTTGAGAAATCCCAAATTAATCCGGTTCATACCGCAATCTTACAGGTAAACATATTAACCGAGCTGTTTCATCTTCTTGCAACGCCCTGTTCATATATTTTTTCATTCGGACTCTATTGATCATGCATTGCAACAAAACAAAAGTGGCTCTGTCAATAACTTTACCCAATCTTATGTACAATACAAACGACTGCTTTGAATCAAAAATAAAAAAAGCGCCGAGTCCGGTTGGGTTCTAATTTCAAATTAAAGCCAGTCGGTCCCCACTCCCCACGAATTCGTATCCTCTGAGATATCTCAAACTTTGCGTGACTTTATGGGAAATCACAACCGTTCAAATACTTTCTGCACGAATCTCGAAGCTCATATAATACTGGCCCCTTCGCTACCCTGAATAGGCACCGGACACCTCGAAGCTCAGTGGGTGGGGTTTTCTCCAAAGGGATTTCCACAAAACCATATCCAAAGTTCAATCCGAAACGTCGGATCGATATCAAAGTTCGCTCTGACGGTCAGATTCATGGGTCTGTTTAAATCTAAATCGTACGCACAATTATAATGTAGATCGTACGATTTGGATAAAATTTGTGCAAAAGCCTCTAGACAAAATCCGCCTCTCTCCCAAAACGCTGAATCATTGTTCTCGGCATTAACTCAAAGCTTCAGTTAATACATCTGGACCGTCCGATCAGGATCCGGGCCAATCCGGCCTAAAATGGAATGCAAGGGACATCAATAATATTCGTGCCATCATGGATTGGACGGTCCGGATGTATTTTTCATTAACTCAAAGTTTTAGTTAATGCAGACGGAACGAATTCAAAAACACTTCAGACTAGATTTAAGCAAGTTCCGTCTCTATTGATGATTAGTTGCTGGTTTTGTGCAACAACGAATGTGTGAATTTCAGGGTTTAGGTTTCGTTCTGTCAGTTCTCAGATTTAATGGGGTGTTTCGTTTCATGCTTTCGAAGTAAGGATCAGGAGAAGAGACGCTCTAATTCGGATTCTTACCATGACCTGGTTAGCTTTTCTTTGATTTCACTGCTTCTCAATTTGTTGGTATTTCGTGTAAACTGGTAAACAATAATTTTTGTGATACTTTTATTGCAGAAGGAGAGTTTAGGGAAGCAATGTTTTGTAGAGAACGAGATTGGTTCTCTTTCTCTCAATGGAGAAACAGAAAAAGGTGCGATCTTTTCTCTGTAAACATACTCCAAAATTTGTAGCAATGATCCTTTTCTAATAATTAATGGACCCAATAAAAAATATTTTTGTTTTAATTTGATTCTGATATAGAGGAGAAGGTCAGCCATTTAGAAGCCTTGGAGGAGAAGCTTACACAAGAGGTATGTCCTTTTAACTATAATTTTATTTTCAGAGGAACATTTGATTGGGTAATTATAGCTAAATCGGACTTATTAATGCAAATGATTTGGAGTTCAATTTTCCATAATGGGGAAATAATGTATAATTTCTATTCACTACTTTTGGATTAAAGTAATTTTAGTGGGAAAATATATTTAGAGAACTCTGGTTTTGTTTTCATTTTTTTATTATAAGTTTTGTGAAATCTGAAGAATGTGCTTGTGATGAACATATTCACTATCCAGGCAAAAAGAAACAAAATAAAGGCTATCTTTTACCAGTAACAACAAATCAATGCATTTCTGTAAAACTGGTATTAGGTTCCATTGTCATATTAAAATAAAGTATACAAAAAATAATTATCATATTTTTTGTACAATAGGCCAAGCAATTGAAGTTATGTGATGAGATACAGGAAACCTCAATGGAAATTTCTCAATTGAACAAAAAAATAGCTTTTCAAGAGCTTAACGGGTTGGATCAGTCTTCAAAGTCCGCTCAGAATTTGTCCAATAACAAGATCCAGTCAGTGGCGCATTGTGAGCAAGAAAACAACCCTGACCAAGCAATAATGAGTACACCAAGTCTAGGCAAGGAAAACTCAACTTCTCGTCAGAGCACTCCTGGGACTGCAAGGTACAAAATTGCAAAGGATACATATACGGATCAGGTTCCCAATGTTCACACATAACTTAGGAAGAAATTCTAATTTGAATTACATTTTTGTTAGTGTTATGTAAATACCTTAAACGGTATATAAAACCCTAATTTGCAATATTGTGAAATTTTGGTTTAATTTGTAAATGTGACAAGATAATAAGTGGTACTGGTTACTGGTAGCAGTTGAAGAGAGAGAAAGATTCTAATTGATCTTTTTGATAATCCAATAGTTCTGAAGAGACAAGAGGTTGCAAATTGGATCAGACCCAGGTCAGCAATGGCACAGGAGTTCTGATTTCGGATCCGAATTCACCATACCGGGTTGCAATGACTATGGATGGTGAAATGGAGTTCTCCAGTGTTGTCAAGTCGGTTGAATTAGAGAAGAAAAATGAGGTGGCTGGAGAGTTATCTAATCGCACCAAGAAGTGTTACGAGTATACTCCTAAATTTGTTGTTTCAAACCTTTCACAGCAGCCGAATGGAATTCCAAATACCACGACCAAGTATAAGGAGGTATATTATTATTTGTATAAACATATGTATTAGAATGATATAGTATGTAATTTCATGTGATTGGTTTTAAATTTAATACATATGATGAGGTTGGTACCGGTACGTACACCACTTTCCACAGTGATCAGTTGGTACCAGACTTATCTGGTACAGCTTGGTACAGCCAGTATGTATGCTGAAATTTGGGAGAATATTTTATTTCTAGAAATTATTATTAAATAATATAGGGAACCAAAAAGAGTACCTTGGATTTTCAATGGTTGTAGCCGAAATTTTGTTTCAGATCCAATGTTTTTTTTTTTTTCTGATGCACATAGCTTCACAATCCAATGGCTACACAGAATCCCGTTTGCAATAAAAAAAAAAAATTCGGTTCTTTTGGAGCTTAAATTTTTTCTCGGATCCATTATGCCATGGAAAAACTTGAAAACTCTCTCTGTTTTCCTTTAATATTTAATAATAATTTCTATAAATAAAAAAATTCTCGAAATAAGCATATCTTGGATTTCAAATTCAATGTATACTATTTTTTTTGTCACTGTTAAAGACCTTATATTTTTAAAATATACCAGGATCAACAGGTAAAGTGGCATGCTACTCCATTTGAAGAGAGACTTGAGAGGATTTTATCAGATGAGACAATGCCGCCTCCAAGGTTTTGTCTATTTTTTTTGTTGTCCATTTTATTTAGTGTTCTTTATCTTTAGTTCTAGCTTTCTAATTATTTTGATCTTGATAATTTCCATCTTTTGCCATCTTGAATTGTTCTGCAAAATGAAGAGTGAGGCTATGGTACTATGCATAGCGCTGATTGGTCCGTACTATGGATCAATATTTTCGTTTTTAGAGTCCAAATAGTTGATTTGAATCATTCAACATGATCTTCATGTGAAAATGTATTTGAAGACTAAATATTACATTTTTTTATTAGTTAGCTTGAGTGACATTCTACTTATCTAAAAATATAGTAAAAAAATTCTAAAAAATGTAAAATTTGATCTATGAGTATATTTTCATATGATGATCACGTTGAACAGTTCAGATTGAATGTCTGGACTCTGAAAATAGAAACAATGATCCATAGTATAGACCAATATGCGCTATGTACCATAGCCTCACTCCAAAATGAATATTAGAGAAAAGTTTTAATGTTTAGTTTTGTTTTGGTTTAACAGGGAACTCATTTCAGGGAGGCTGATTCAGTTAGAGGAATAACTTGAAGAAAAGAGTATTTACCAGCTTTATGCCAAAATAAATATATTTGGTGTTGTTTGAAAAATGTTTACTGCAAAAAAATAGATTTTGGTTTGTATAAAGGTATTAATTCATTAAAGAGTTGGGATTCATTGACAATAGTTTGATTTGTATAAAAAATAAATTAATCTAATTTCAAAATCCAATGTTTAGAATTTAATGCAAATTTTACTGTTCATTTAATGACTTCAAATTTGTTATGATGAAATGTCCAACAATATACTTAAATTGCATGAAAACCATATGTCTATGAACATTTTTTGAGCTGATGGGATCATTTGTGAGGAAATTGAAGACATATTTTAGCATTTTATTTTTGACTGAACTGATTTTTTGACAGAAAAATTGTATATTTAATTCTGGACCTATATTCCAACCGGTAAAGTTAGTATTCCAGTTAGGAAGCATAAAATAGAAACAAGAATATACCCAGTCTGATTCTTTAAAGCATTTAATTGGCAAATACAACTAAACATATAATTCCAAAATTGTAATGTATCATTTATAGCATCCCAAACAAATGAACAAATGAATATCATACTTTCTTAGAAAGAAAGCAAAACTATCTAGGTCACTACTATACTATCATACAATCTCTCATCCTTCCACAGTGCTTTATGCATTTTGACTGGGAAAAAAATTAAGAAAAAAATGAAATTGAAAGAATTAATTATGATGTATTTTTTTGTATCGAATCAGTCGTGCCAGCAAAGAAGCATGACGACACACCGTCGAATAATGTACAGCTTTGCTCTCTGTTCTCTCAAAGCTCTAGTTGCCCCTTTTCTTTGCTTCTCCTGACCTCCAAGCTTCATATTTGAAATAAAATTTGAAATCTGAGCTGTCTTGATCAAAATAGGAAGAACTGAAATTGAGACAGTTTGTGGGTGGTTTTGGTTGAAACTAGATTGTTTCTGTTTGGGTTGGATTGGTGCTTTTATATAGAGAAGTAATGAGAAGGATGCAATGTACTTGAACTACTCTGTGATTTTAAATTTATATATTGTTTGTTAAGTATTTGACTTAGATATAGCTTGTCAGTGCATTTAAATCCAAATTTAGTTTATTTTGAGTAGTGATCTCAAAGATAACATGAACATGTTAAGATTCCCTACTGTGAACCACATAAAAATTAAATGAGAAAAGTCAACTATCTACCTTAGCTAAGCTGACTATAATTAGCCTTTTGCTCACAACATATTTTGTATATATTTTTTTAATTATTTAAGATGAACTCATATCAGTAATTTTGTATTTCTTAATAAACAGACCTTTTTTTTGCTTCTGATATTGCAATGTATGAGTTTATTCTTATCAGATACCTCAATTTGTAATGTGAAAATTTGAATTTTCTCTTTAAAGTAAATTAATTTATCAAACTACAGATAATATAACAAAATTATTCTGATGATATCTATTAATTATTCTGAATTGCTGTAGATAACTTTTTAATTAATTAAAGTGAATAATTTTTTTCTCTATATATAAAATATTGCTAAGAGAAATTATCAATTAAGTCTTTTTTTTTGTCTTTTTAAGTAAATTAGTTTCATCATCCATTTGCAGATTATAATATTTTTGTGCCTCTCATAACTAATTAATGAAATTATTTTGCATACCACATTAATTTAATTTAGAGGTTTGAATAGACTAATTTAAACAATAGTTCATTTTTCAAGAAAAAACAAAGCCAAGTTTTGGGTTGTCAACCATGGTTTCACCTCAAAATTTGGTTTTCAATCCCTTGACTTTTATGGTCAAAGATATTATTTTTATGTACTGTGCTCTGCTCAGGGCTCAGATGTATTGTAGGGGTTGAAATTTGACATATAATTAATGAATGATATAAATTATAAAGTCAAATAGCTCCTGAAGAGAATAGAAAAATGAACACATTGGGTACATGCACTTTGTTTATAATGTTTTTTAAACAAAACTTACTCAACCCAACTAAACTTCATTTACCATACCAAATTTATATGAAAATATTTTGATAGTTAAACTATTTTTGTAAGAAATGTTAGCCCATATATTTCGGCCATACATTGATATATTTTTATGGGTTTTTTTGTAAGAGAATTTAATTAGAGTCAATATTAATGTGCAAAAATTATAGAGACAGTGATATATATTGGCAGCATAACACACTTATCCATATATTGACTGGAGAAAAACAAAATTACAGGAAAGCATTTATTTTCAAATAGCTAAAAATAGTCTGTCAGTGACTTGTAATAAATTAAGACAGTGTAATAAAATAATAATAGAGATTTAAAGGATCATCATTGTGCTTTCTCTATTTAATTATTATCTTAAAAGCTCTGATATTTTTGGACTAAAAAAATTATTGCCAATATGCCATAAAAATCTTGGAATATAATGATTTTGATTTTGATTTGGATTTGTGTTAGAACTCATAACTAAGATTCGAGACCAAGAGAATTCTCTGGCACAAAATTTTTTAGCATAGCAAATTTTAAATTAAAGATGTCGTTTTACATGCACACAACAGAAGGTGCTACAATTAAAAAAAGAAAAAAAAATATAACAAATATGGACAGCAATTGACGGTCCCACTAAATTTTTCAAATTTGAAATAGAATTTTTTTGTATGATCATTTGGCAAAGTATTAAGAAATATTAATAGTCAAGCCCTTCAAATTTTTTCTTTTAAGTCCGGTCTATCTAATTAAAGCTCACACATACAACTTTCTCATTAAAAAAGGGGAAAAAAAGTATACTAAAATTTTAAATTCATTTGTGTACGAAATCTAATATTCTAATTTCTAAATACTACAGTAAATAAAAATATATACTAAAAGCAATATGAGGATTTCTATCGAAACAAAACTCATGCATACTACTTTCTCATTGAAAAAAACGTGACTCACATATAGCAACATTGTATTTTTTACATGTTGATGCATGCTTAAGTTATGAGTTCCATATTCAGCTATATATACAAGTGCAAACAATATAACTAAATATTTGCTAAAAATGTTTATAACTAAAAAAATTAAAATAGAACTAATGAGTAAAACACATATTAGAAAATAATAACTAACATTTAAGATATTAGAGGTTAATCAATGAAAAATATATCCATATACGTAAAATATTCTATATTTTTGTATGAGAGTATTTTCATAAACCTACATTTCTTTGTTGGCTAGAAATATATACTTGCAAAATCTGTTTGTCGAAGTGTTCACATCAGTTAGAGTTAGAGTCACATCTCTAATTATATCTGCAATTTTCACTAAATCTTCGTATATATATCGGTCTCTTAAATCGGCATTATCCGCTTGATAAACTGGACCTAACAAGAGAATATAAATTATTACAAAAAACAAAAAAAATACGCAATTGATAATAAATTCATTTATAAAAAATATTTAAATTATTAATCACCCGATATGCTAATTTCAATTTAAGCTGTTTATTCTGATTATTCAATACTAAAATAATATCTTGTGATAAGTTCCCAACATCTAAAGAGTATTTCGCTAATCTGTAATCATGATATATCTTTGTAACCTATTTTCCTCTAGTGTAAGAATTTTACGATCTTCAATATCAGTCTATACAATAAATATTATTGATTAACATTTAAACTTGAAATTGACAATGTCAAATATAATGAGAAATGAGTCTATGGTTGATGAATTGAAAATGTTAAATATAATGTTAAATATTATTAGTGTACTCTTAACTATTTTAATGTAAGTTGTGTTTGTAGACATTTTTAATTTTTTTTTAATTGTTTCAGTACATTTTAATGTATTACTGCAAAATGTTTCATCAAATTATGGGCATTTTTCCAAAAAAAAAAAGTTCAGAATTGTTTGAGACTTAAGACTTGATTGTCATTGTTGTTATTGTAAATTTGGACTACTATTAAATATTATCCCAAAAGTTGCACTACTACATTGGTCATTGTGATAGAAGTTTTTTGTAGAGTTATCTCTAAATTTACATCCTTATAAAATATGTAATGTGTATTAAAATGAAAAAAATCAGCATATTATTATTTATCATCATATCTAATAAATTTAAAAGCACAAGTATCATTTTAATAAAAATAAATTATTTCTTTTGTATGATGTATACTTTCCAATCAATAATATTCTAACAATTCAGTTCTTCTTCATTTTGATTTTGATCAACAAATTTTAATTGAAATTCATCTCTATTAAATTGAAATTAATTGAACTCCAAAAAATGTTATGTTATATATGACCATAGTGTATGACAATGCAACTAAAAATAGAGGCCAGGATAAATAGAAGTGAATCCATTTTCAGATTTACTCACACTAATGTAGGAAAGTATCCTCTCATAAACGGAGTCGGTCCGATGCCCATTGGACCTACTTTGGTTTGATGGGTGTTGTGACCATCCAATTGCATCAAGATTTGTGCACTCTATATTAAAATCCGTGTGAATTTTTATCAATTTTCGTGCGCATAGATCTTAATGCTGATCGTATAGTGATCGAGCCCATCGAACCTAAAAGTAGGTTCAATAGACATCGGACCTACTCCTAGCTCCTCATAAACGTAAAAGATTTCTCTTACTATACAGTTTGAGATTAACTCTTAGCTTCTTTGACATTTGGGTTAGCATAGGAAAGTATCATTGGACTTTGAGATTCGTGCCAAGTTAAAAAGAACGGTCCAGATCCTCTAATTCTAAAAGATTCCCTATACCGGGGAGGATCTGAATTCCACTAACGTAATGAATCCCTTGAATTTTTTTTTCTTCCAAGTCCGGTCCTATATATCTAATTAAAACTCATGCATACAACTTTCTTATTAAACAAACATGAAATAAAAAAGAATAGTATACCAAAATTTTAAATTAATTCATGTGCGAAATCTAATATTCTAAATTCTAATTTCTAAATACTACAGTAAATAAAAATATATACTAAAAGCAATATGAGGATTTCTATTGAATAAAAAATTATGCATACTATTTTCTCATTGAAAAACACATGACACACATATAGCAATATTGTGTTTTTTTTACATGATGATGCATGCTTAAGTTATGAGTTCCATATTCATTTATATATAAAAGTGTAAACACTACAACTACATATTTGCTAAAAATATTTATAACTATTTTTTTTTTAAAATAGAACTAAAAAGTAAAACACATATTAGAAAATAATAACTATCATTTAAGATATTAGAGGTTAATCAATGAAAAATATATCAATATTTGACAAATTATACATCAAAATAGAATTATAAATGAGATTGTAATACATTCTATTTCATATTTACTTGATTTATACCAAAAAAATCTGAATATATGACTAAACTATAAACTAACCACTCAAAATAAAACTACTGATCAAATATTTTTTTAAGTAAAGTATTTTAAGTAAAGTTACGTCAAATATGATATCTACATGATCATATATGTCAAATATTCCATATTATTCTATATTTTTGTGTGAGCGTATTTTCATAAACTTAAATTCCTTTGTTGGCTTGAGAGATATACTTGCAGAATTTGTGCATCGAAGTGTTCACATCAGTAAGAGTTAGAGTCACATCTTTAATCATATGTGCAATTTGCACTAAATCTTCATGTATATACCTATCTCTTAAATTGATGTTATCCGCTTGATAAACTGGACCTAACAATAAAATATAAATTATTACAAAAAACAAAACAGTACACAGTTGATAATAAATTCATCTATAAAAGCATTTAAATTATTAATTACCCGATATTCCAACTAATTTAAATTGAAACTACTTATTTTGATTATTTCATACTAAGATAATATATTGTAATAAGTTCCCAGCAACTAAAGAGTATTTTACTGATATGTTATCATGATCTGTTTTGCGAGACATATCTATGTAATATATTTTTCTCCCGTGTAAGAAAAATTATTGATTAACATTTCAACATTTCAACAATGCCCAAATATTTTCACTATATTTTAATTCCTAAATAGAAGTTGTAATTTGGACCTTGCCCTATCAATATAACCAAAATGTTCATGTAATTTTGCGCATTTTTTTATTGTACAATTATTATTAGTAAATAAGGAAAATTTAGTTATGGTTAATCTATGACATTTTTAATCTGACTTTTTTCGTCATTAATTTGGTTTTTTTTTTTTTTTTATCAATGTAGTAGTAGAAAAAGAGATGATCTATGGTGCATTGCAATGTATAGTCTTTTTTGTACATTGGACTATAAATCACCGAATTCAAAGTCCAAATAACCGATCCAAACCGTTAATCTTGTTCTTCATATTAATATGTATTTGGAGACCAAATTTTACATTTTTTTGAATTTTTTTTTTTTACTATTTTCTTAGATTTATTGAAAATTGATATTTTTTATGGTCCAGATTTGTCTGAAAATAGCGATTTTCAATAAATCTAAATAAATAGTAAATTTTAAAAAAAATATATAAAATTTGGTCTCCAAACACATATTAATATAGAGAACAAGATGAACGGTTTGGATCGGTTATTTGAACTTTAAATCTGGTGATTATTATTCCAATGTACAAAAATATCTATACATTGCAATGTACCATAGCCCATCTCTTTTTCTACTACTACATTGATAAAAAAAAAATAACCAAATTAATGACGAAAAAAGTCAGATTAAAAATGTCATAGATTAAGCATAACTAAATTTTCCTTATTTACTAATAATAATTGTACAATAAAAAATGCGCAAAATTACATGAACATTTTGGTTATATTGATAGAGCAAGGTCCAAATTACAACTTCTATTTAGGAATGAAAATATAGTGAAAATATTTGGGCATTGTTAATTACCCTGCATATTTTTATAGGTTGTTTTGTAAGAGAATTTAATTTTTAGTCATTATTAATGTGCAAAAATTTGTAGAGACAAGGCCATATATTGACAACATGATACACTTGTTCAATTCCGACTCGAGGAATTTTTTATAGAAAACATGTATATTCAAATAAGTAAAATAATTGTTGCACAGGTTCAATTTAAATAACCCAAACAAGCTTCTAAATTTGATTTTGTAAATAATAAAGCTTATTAAAAAAAGAAATCTGTTTAGTGACTTGTAATTAATAACGATCATGTCAGAAACAAAATTAACAATAGAGATCTAGAGGATCATGATTGTGCTTTGTCTATTTAATTATTCTAAAATGCTCTGATATTTTGGATTGAAGAAAATGTTGCCTAGATGTCAAAAAAAAAGAAAAAAAGAAATATAATGATTTTGATTTTGTTTTCTGGTACAACTCAATATATGATAAGATCCGAGACCAAAAGAATTCTCTGACACAAATTTTTGAGCATAGCAAATTTAAAAAAGGGGTCGTTTTACATGCACACAACTATTGGCAATTGTCGGTCCCACTAAAATTTTATAAATTTAGGAATATAATTTTTTTTAAAGATCTTTTGGCAAGGGATTAAGAAATATTAATATCTAAAAATTTAAGCCACATTTGAATCCGGGCTTCAAGCCCTTGAAATTTATTCTTTTAAAACTCATGCATATATTGTGACATTATGATAACGTAGTGAAATTTTTAAAAATAACAAGATTTTAAAATAGTAAATTAAATATATTTTAGTAGTTAAAAATCTAATGCTGGGAAATATTTTTATACTGACTGATTGAGTTAAGGCGTCAAGAATCGAATTATAAATATAGAAAAACGGTCCAGTGGGGATGGATGACCCGCACTGCGGATGGCTTCACCCGCACTGGGACAAGTTCCTTAATTAACTTCTGCAATTTTCTCTGGGTGCGGATGGTAGTGCGGATGGGTCGTTCGCACTGCGGGTGAGTTCTGTACTCTTCTGAAGTTGCCGAATTTTCGCTAAGTACTGAATGCAGATGGGATCATCCGCACTAGCCTCAGTGCGTCCGCACTAGGCTCGGATTTTTTTCTGCGTAGTGAGTGCGGCTGGATGGATCCGCAGTGCGTCTGGATGGATCCGCAGTGCGGATGATTGATCCGCACTGGGGTGTATTTTTGCTATTTTTGAGGGACTTATTAGCAAAATGGACCAAATAAACTATCCTCTCTCTTTCTCTTCCTCTTTTTAATAAATAAAACATTACATAAGGGCTTATTTGTGAAATTATCAAAGTTTGGTAATATTAAGAAAATGGAGGGGTATATGTGCAAAATTACAATTATTAATTTTATTTCCTTCCTTCTTCTTTCCTTGTCCACCGAGATAATTGAAAGAAAAAATTCGGGAGGTTAGGGTTGGCCGAACCAAAAAGGGAAAGAGAGAGAGAGAGAGAAATCGAGCGCGGAAACTGATCGAACTTGTCGGAAAATCGAGATTCGAGCTGAATTGACGATCCTTGATCGATTCTAAAGCTTCAATTTGGTATATCTTTCTCCCTTGCAATTTCTTGAAAACCCTAATTTATTCGATTTATTCGATTTGTCATGATTTCGGTTAAAATTTGTAATTAGGGTTTCGTAATCGAGTTCTAGCTCGATTAGTTGTTAATTTGTGATAATTGATATGATTTGTCTTCCTTTTCTCTTGGAAACCCTAATTCAATTGATTTGTTATATTTTTGGTGAAATTCGAATTCGAATTTAATTTGAAACGTTATAACTCGATAATCGGATTGATTTGCTTGTGGAATTTGGAATTGAACCAGGGTTTTGGGGTTGGGTCGTAAGGAAAATGAATTGTGATATTTTGTGTGTGAAATTCGGGAATTAATCGAGTTAACTTATCAGATATTAATCGAACGCGTTAATCGAATCAATGTATGCAATAGGTGATAATCATACGAGGCAAATAATTTCTGGGTCGTTCGAGACGCCTGAGCCTTAGTCGAGCGCGCTATTACTCAGGTGCGGGGTTTCTGGACTTGTCTGATATTTTATATTCAGAAATTAAACTGTGTTTCGATTCATATGCATTGCATTGCCCAAATAAAGTGAAACTCGAATTGTTTTATCTGATTGATTTGCATGCTGGTATGGTTATTATTTGTGTTGATCTGAATGATCTGATTTTGGAATTAAAGTCACCGTGCTTTATATCACCATCGGTTGGTGGATATGGTATTATTGTCATCCACCGTGATGACGTCACCCAGGGGGTGAATCCGGATTTGTCAAAATCTATGCATGGACTTTGACGCCCAGTGTTCTAAAGCTTTAGATCGTCTGGCCCTTGGCAGTTCCCAGTACCGGTTGGGACGAGGGGTAAGTGACTTTGTATTATGATTTTGGTTATGGGTGACTGTGTATCGAAGGCATTACTCAGGGGGTAATGCGTTTGGATGGTCAATTGGATTTATATGGATTTTTCCGGATATGAATTGGAACCAGACTTTTAATTAAACAGTTAAGCCTGTAACTACAGATGAGTGTCATGAGAAAAGGTTTTACCTGGCGCAGCCGTCTGTAGGTGTCTGTAACCCTACAGATGAGTGGGAACGAATTGGGGTCCAGTTTGGTGGAGCATCTGTAGTTACTACCAGATATTCTGAAATCGAGTTAAACCAAATATTGTGTGCTTGAATTTCATCTTGGCAATTCCTGAACTGTGATTTCATTTGGATATATGTTGTCGGGTTTGTGCATTCATGTTTATATATGATTATAAACTGATCTGAGCTTTATTTGTGTTTTATTTTTGAATATAATCTGTGATTGCAAGTCCAGGAACGATTTGTGGCAATTTATCGCACTGAGAATTCAATTCTCACCCCCTCTTTTGGGTTAATTTTTCAGGTACCGGTTCGGTGGATCCGAGAGAGACACGAGGTCGGTAGGCCTGGTTTTCACCGCTACTTAGCTTGTCTGGTATTGTGACTAGAGAGACATGTATATATTTATGTTTTGATTGTATAGATATATGTATTCTCTATGTCATTTTGTGATGCGTATCCATCGAGATACGGGTTTTGTATGATATTACCTGACCAGTTGGGATTGGTGAACTGTTTTTCTTAGTTATTTGTTTGTTTTGTTTTGTTGTGTTTTACTTTCTATTATATTGTAATTGCCTTGTAGGCATACGGACAACCGTATGTTTACGGCAGGAGACACCTGTCGCGTCTCGTGGGGCCGCGGGGTGTGACATATATCTTCCTCATTAAAAAACGGGCAGTAAAAAAAAATAGTATACCAAAATTTTAAATTAATTTGTTTGTGAAATCCAATATTTTAAATTCTAAATACGACAATAATGAAAAATATAAATTAAAGCAGCATTATGAGGATCCTATCCAATCAAAACTCATACAATAATTGAAAACCACATGATCCACCACATACAACAATATTGTATTTCTTACATGATAATACATGCTTATGTTATGAGTTCCATATTCAACTATATATGAAATACAAGCGTTATAACTACATATTTTCTAAGAATGTTACAACCAAATAATTTTATAATAGAACTAAAGAGTAAAACACATATTAGAAAAATAATAAATAACATTTAATATATTAGAGGTTAATCAATGAAAAACATATTAATATATAACTAAACTATTAATAAAAATGAAACTATAAACGATATTATAAACTACAGTATTTTATCAAGTCATGTATACTAAAAAAAAAACTATAACTAAACTATAAACTAACCACCCAAAATTAAACTGCTGGCTAGATATCTTTTATAATTTAATTTTTGTTATTTATTATGTAAAAAAATATATTTATTAAACTAAGTCTCTAATTTTCAATGTTGCAAGATATACATTCTTTTATTACATCAAAATATAATTAAATAAATCTATCAAATAACATGTAATACTCTCATACCTAATAAATTTTGACATGAATAATTTTCTTCCAAGATAATATGCAATGAATTATTATTTGTTTCTAACTTTGTTTTTTATTTTAATATTTAATAATTAGTATTTTTTATTAGTTAACCTTATTTATCAAAAAAAAAAATATCGTACGATTTTTTATTAATTTACAAGAAATTGTCCAAACATATTTTCTAAAAGATAAGCAAAATTTCCTTATTTACTAATAAAAATTGTACATTAAAAAAAATCAAAACTATATGAAAATTTTGATTAATTGATAGATCAAAGTCCAAATTACAACTTCTATTACAGCTCAGTTTTTCTTTTTTATTTCTGAATGTATTAGTTAGTGCACACTAATTTTAATATTTTTTGTGCTTGCTGCCATTTTTCAGAAAAAAAGTTTACAATTATTAGCGTACATTTTAATGTATCACTAAATAAAACTAGAAATACTTGACACCTCCATTTAATTAAAGAGCATATTGTTCAATTCAATTATTAAAATAATTAAATAATTAAAAAGAAGATAAAAGAAATAATATTAAATTTTAATAAAGATATTGGTTATTAGATATTGCAGTGTTTTCATAAAAATTATTAATGTGCAAAAATTATAGAGAAAGGGCAATATATTAACAGCCTAGTCCACTTAACCATATACTGACAGCATGGTACACTTGTACATTTTTTACTTGAGAATTTTCTTTTATGGAAAACCATGTATTTTCAAATAAGTAAAATAATTGTCGCATAGGTTCAATTCAAATACACCAAGACTGTTACAAACTCCTAAGTTGAATTTTGTAAATAATAAAGCTGCCTAAAAAATATATATTAATGACTAAAATGTCCTTACATCTCAAAATATCTATGTTGCATGGATACGGGTACGGATATTGTGTCGGATACGACATGAGTACGGCGACACGGTAATTTTAAAAAATAAAGGATACGACACGGCTATTATATATTTATTATTTTAATTATATTATTAATTCAACACTCATGTTATATATGTAAAAAAAATATCTTAAAATTTAGAAGATCATGATTGTGCTTTGTCTATTTAATTATCTTAAAATCTATAATATATATTGGAGGGGAAAAAAATATCATTAAGATTTCAAAATATTTTGGAATATAAACTGAGTTGTGGTACAACTCACAACTTGCTAAGATCAGAGACCAAGGTAATCTTTAAGCATAGCGAATTTTTAAAAAGGGTCGTTTAACATGCACATAAGGTACTATAATTGAAAACAGAAAATTAATTACAAAGATTGATACCAAGTGCCGGTATATTAATTAATATATGTGTGTGCTTTATTATGAAAAGTATGTAAAAATTTGATTAATTTTATATATAATCTTCAAATCTTGTAAATATTTATTTAATACATAATTATTTTAAAAATCAACAATTGAACTGGTTGACCCACATATATATCTGATAAGTAAATTAACCGATCTGAAACTTTAGGACATCGGTCGTCTCCGATTATGATAACATTGAACTATACAGATAAAAAAAATACAAATGCATGATAAATTGTATTTGTTGCATGATAAATGCATGCTTAAGTTATGAGTTTTATGTTCAACTATATATAAAGTGGTGGAAAGACTAAAACTAGATGTTTGTTAAGAATGTTTATAGCCGAATAATTTTAGAATGTAGCTTAATGAGTATAACACACTAAAAATTAATTAATAACATTTAAGATACTAGAGAATAATCAATTATAATGAGACTAAAATTTGGCATTCTAAAAAAAGATAACGTGTACAGGGGGGATGCCCAATGGATTTGTAATAAGGCTTGCCTAAATCAAAAAATAAATTGCCAAAGCCCCAAAACATCTAAGATTAAATTATTAATCAGCAATTAATAACATGTATATAAATTTTATACCTTTTCTCCAACCAAGTGGGCGACCTATGGACTTCCTGTGACAATGACCTACAATAAAACAAAAAATATGACCACAGTACTTGATCTAATTCAGAACGGTGTTTATAATAAACTATAAACCGTAAACTCTAAATTTAATGTAATCCAAAGCGGTGTTTATAGTAACTGACAGAAAAATTATACTCAATAAAAATTGGTATTTATACTCTTATTGAGCAGTATTTATGACCGCGATCTGAAATCATACCCACTTTTTGTTCAATTTGTGCTTCTTCTTCTTCGCGGTTGTTTGTTATCATCTATGCTCTCTCCCCTTTGATAACTTAGATCAGTTTCTCTCTAGTTTTTCTCCGATTATACTCTTTGATTGCTTATTCTATCTCTCGTTTATTCTTTCGATTTTGCTCTATCGGAAGGAAGAGGTAGTGGTTGGTATAAACTCTTATCTGGACTAAAATATAGGCGAAATTATATATATCGGACACGGTTCAAACTGTAGAATACGGCTCTATCTAGACCAGATATGCATATGATACACCTGACGCATTTGTGCACCGCGCATTCACCAAAGGCAAAAATAATATATTTAATAGACGTATCGTATCTGAAATTTTTGAAAATTGCCATATCACCGTATTTGTATCCATGCAATATAGCCCATCAATTTTAATTGTATTTAGATATTTATCTATCCATTAATTATTGACTCTCTTTGATATTTGTCCATAGTTTTGAAAATTTTGAACTTAATTAAAAAATCATGAACTGATATAAATATCTGAGAACCACGAATATAACCACCAACGCACCCTGATATAAACTCCAGCAAAGGGTTTGGACCCAATCTGGGCTGAGCAGAGATGTGATTTACAATCTCGTATCATAACTGAAAAACAAATATGTGTTTATTTATAACTAAAGCAACCTGAATAACATTATATGCATTTTTGAATAAACATGTTTCAAAGTATCATTTGGTATTTATTAATAAATTTTAAATTTTAGTTAACAATTGTGTTAAAAATTAGTGTTTTATTAAATTGGGATTGCTACTATTTATGTTGATTTTATATTATTATAGTATATTTTAATTCTCTAATTCTATAAAAAAAATATAACTACAAAATAATTAAATTACTAATTAAAATAATTCAAAATATCTAATTCAATAAATTTTGGCATTGACTGTTAAATGTTTTAACTTTGTATTTTATTCACATGTTTTTGTATTTTAGTGAATAATGAGTATTGTAGTACCGCTTATCTTTTATTTATGAAAACAACATATATGTTGTGATTTTTTTATTAATTTATTGAAATTTTTACAGAAATTGCTCCTAAAAAAGATAATTTTTTTTGGAAAGAGAAATAGTAAATTAGATTTTAGTTTTTAATCGTAAACATAATAATTAAACTATGAAGAACATATCTAAAATTCAAAATTTTATATTGACAATTATTGATTTGGTTTTCATAGCTGTCAAATTTTGGTCATTAAAATAGATGAATGTTCAAATTGAAAATTTGTTAATATGTAGTTCTATCTTAAAATTCATATGATTTAATTATCCAACAATTATTCGCTTTGTATTTGTGGATTATCCGCTTTGTATCCGTATCCATTTAAGACAAATTTGGTTTTGAGTTTTATTATCCATTTATATCCCTATCTGTATTCATATCTATTTATTGAAGGCGGATACGGATTTTGTATCAACATTATCTGCTCTGTTTACACTCCTACTAGTATTACATTGAAAAAAAGAGAATAGTTAAATTAATGAAGAAAAAAACCTGATTAAGAATAGCAAATATTAAACATATTGTAAATTTCCTCATTTACTAGAAAAATTATACATAAAGAAATACGCAAAATTATATGGACATTTGGGTCAATGTATATTATTTTATTATTTTGGACTTCTTACAATATTAGAAAATTTGAAGGTTTCCATTGTTATCTGATTATATATCTGACTGGAGTTTTGATCCTATGTCCGTAAGTGATTATGAATGAATGCACATCAAATTGAATTAATTTGGATCGATCGCTATCAGTTAATTAGATTTCTCTATAATCTGTGTTTTCAATTTGTTTGATTTATTTGGTATTGAATTGGGTAATCGGATTATGATAATATATTTAACTGTAATATATGGTCTAGATACTGAAATTATTTTTAATGGACTGGAATACTGGGAATCGTTTGTTTTCAGGGATTCCAACTGAAATAGAACTGTTGTTATTGAAATTCTAGACCCAACTAATATTATCGGTTAAATATGCAGACATAATTTGATATTTAATTGTGTAGATTAATCCAATCCTATTGAAATGGTTGTTTACTGTTATTAAGTCAACTATAGAGAAGTTGCGTCGTTAAATAATTGGTTATTCGGCTTTGTAGCTGACTCTGTATTGTTTCTGTTTTCTTTTTGTTGCATCGTAGGTTGATAGGATGGCGAATGGATGCGAGAGTGTCATTCTGTCGTGTCGCGTGCCTGGTCCAACTGCTGGGGCGTAACAGAATGGTATCAGAGTATTCGTTCCTCGAACCGTGTTTGGATCGAAATTTCATTTGTTATCAGTGTTCTGTTTAAATTGAATTGAATCATGATCTATCTGACTAAGTTTGTCAAGTATCTTGACTTAAATGCTGATCCAAATTGAATTTAACAAGAATTAATTCATGAAATTGTTATAAGTATTATATTTGTGTTATGATCCGTTTTGAATAAGTCTGACATCTTTTTTGACTTATCTAAATAGACTATGAAATATTGATTTCTGAAATTTTGACTGTTTAATCTATTTAAAAATTTGATTGATTATCCATTTTGTAATATCTGTCATTCGTGGTGCCGTTAAATTATCGTCTAGTGTATTTATCTGTCTTAAAAAAATGGTATTAGTATTGAATTTAATTCTAAATAAATGTATAAAAAGTTAGTAAATTTAGTTCAAGTTAATTATCTTTTCCGATTGAAATCTCTAGTTCAATTTAAATACTATATGTTTGAATTTTGAGGACAAAATTTTTTTGAGAGAAATTTGTAACACCCCAGTAATTTATATTATTTCATTATTTTGTACTTATTTACAATATTAGAAAATTTGAAGGTTTCAATTGAAAAATTGCAAAAAATTTATTTTAAAAAAAGGCCAACGTGGCATCCATGCTACACGTCCCCTCCCTGTAGCCCCTTGAAAAGGGTTTTCTTCTCTCTTCCATTAAAAGTAAAAATAAAGAAAAAAACAAAGCGAAACAAAAATATGAAGAAGCGAAAAAAACTGAAAACGAAAAGAGTTGAGAAAGAGAGAAAGAAAGATGGAAAAATAAAAGAGTTTTTATTTTTATTTTTTATATATTCTTATATCGATTGGTATCTGATTATATGTTTGACTGGAGTTTTGATCCTATGTCGCAAGAGATTCTGAATGAATGCACATCAAATTGAATTGATTTGGATCGATTGCTATCAGGTAATTAGACTTCTCTATAATTTGTGTTTTCGATTTGTTTGATTTATTTTGTATTGAATTGGGTAATCGGATTATAATAGTATATTTAACTGAAATATAGAGTCTAGATATTGAAATTGTTTTTAATGAACTGGAATACTGGGATTCGCCTGTTTTTAGAGATTCCAACTGAAATGGAACTGTTGTTATTGAAAACCTAGATCCAACTGATATTATCGGTTAAATATGTAGGCACAATTTAATATTTAATTGTGTAATCTCATTGAAATGATTGTTTTACTGTTATTAAGTTAATTATAGAGAAGTTGCGGCATTAAATAATTGGTTACTCGGCTTTGTGACTGACTTCGTAATATTTTTGTTTTCTTTCTGTTGTGATGTAGGTTGATAGGACGGTAGATGGATGCGAGGGTGTTGTTCTTTCGCGTCGCGTGCCTGATCCGACCGCTGAGGCGTGACATTTGTGTTTGTGGGCATTTTCCCAAAAAAAAGTTTACAATTTGTCTGTACATATTAATGTATCACTAAAAAATGTCCTTCAAAAAATTTGATTTAGGCATCATGTAAACCTTTCCCCTCTGTTCTCTTAGAGCTCTAATTTCTCCTTTTCTTTGCTTCTCCTTACCTCCTAGCTTCATATTTGAAATCAAATTTGAGCTGTTTTAATCAAAATAGGAAGAACTGAAATTGAGATAGTTTGTGGGTGGTTTTGATTGAAATTGAGATTATACGTGTCTAATATGCCAGCTGTTATATCGGAGTACGTGACGTATTTTTTTCTTTTCGATACGGTCGCGGATACTTGTTGAAACGCGCCAATACGGCTAATCTCTGCTCGGATACGATACGCCAACAGAAGCTTCTGATTTCTCCTGTGAACCGTGCATGGACCGAATTGTTCCCTCCATTTCGATTTTTGGTTGCACCGTGAGCTGTGAGCCGCCTAGCTAGACTAGTAAATTAAGCAAAACTTGGAGCCTTCAGCGGGAATCGAACATGAGAATCGTGGTTTATGCAATATAAGACTTTACCACTGCACTAGCTTGATAGTACTTCTTATATTTAACTTATACAAAATATTTTATCCATAAACTTTTATATTTAATTTATATAATACAAGTGTTGAATTAATAATATAACTAAAATAATATATAATAGACGTATCGTATTCGGAATTTTTGAAAATTACCGTATTGCTGTATCCGTATCGTATCTGATACGATACTTGTATCTGTATCCATATAACATAGGATGAAATGTATTTGATCTACTCTATGAAATCAAATTTTTTTTTTTTTGTCAAATATTTGACTAAGATATGTATTGCTTGCCAGTGCATATAATTCCACATTTAATTTATTCTTGAGTAGTGATGAATTATCTCAAAGATAACATTAACATGTTAAGATTCCCTTTATATTGTCAACCACATTAAAAAAAAAAGGAAAAAAAAAAGGTAAACTTTCTAGCTTAGCTAAGCTGACTCAAATTAGCCTCTTGCTTATCAGCAAATTTTGTATTTTTCTTTTGGAAATTAATTAGATGAAGTCATATCAATAATTTTGCATTTTTTAAATAAACATGAAAAAATGCCTATCAGATACATCATTTTTTAAGGTGAATTTGTTTTTCTTGTTTTATGTAATTTTTTTAAGCAAAACTACATATAATATAACAGAATGATTGTGAGAATATCTATTAATCATTCTAATAAAGTTTTTTCTTCCTATCTAATATATTATCACTGATGTCTTCTTGTTTGTTTTTTAAAGTACCAATGAAATATGGCGATATAGCTCTAATTTTAAATATGATTTAGCTCAATTTCCTTATAGCATATCATACATTTTGCACATTGCTAATTAATTTTTGCCTCTCATAACCAGTGTTGTAAAAAATGGCCATTTAAGCCAATTAATCAGCCGATTAGTCGTTGTCGGCGATCAAATATTCACAGATTTTCCCGACTGATCGACCAATTATTTTCAATTATTCCTGATTATTTCCGATTATTCCCGTTCAATCACTTGACGGTATCCTATCTGTCCAACGAAAAGATACCATTATATATAGCACTGCTCATAACTAAATAAGGAGGCGCAATTGGGGTTATGTAAAATATTTTTGCATAACACATTACTTAATTTGGTGGTTCAAATAGGCTAATTCAAACAGTAGCTCATTTATCAAGGAAAACAAAAACAGGTTTTGGTTGTCAACCATGGTTTCACCTTAAAGGTGGTTTTGAATCCCTTTGACTTTTATGGTCAAAGATTTAATTTTATGTATTTTGCTCAGGCTCAGCTGTAGCCTGTAGGGGTTTGAATTTGCAACATATAATTAATTATAAAGTCAAATAGCTCCTCAAGAGAATAAACACAATGGTGCTTGCACTTTATTAATTCTTTTAAACCAAACTTAAACCCAACTAAACCGCATTTACCCTACCAAATTTAATGAAAATAATTTGATAGTTCAACTATATATTTTTTTATAAGAAAAATTAGCCAACCTATATATTTTGCCCATACCTTTATATTTTTTTGAGGAAAATTGGTGGTCAAGTGTCCATCTTTGAGCTAAATATTTGTATTGTCATGCATATATAACTATTCAACTATTTTTGTAAGATAAAGATGAAGAACAAGTTTCTCATATTAAAATATTTATAAAGATCGTCTATTTGAATTTTCAACCTTCGATCTCTTACACAAAGATCATTGTTTTTAGTCAGTAGATCAAATATTGATTCTTAGACATTGCCATATATTGACAATATGGCGCACTTGTTTAATTTTGACAAGGAAAAATTATAGAAAAAACATGTAATTTCAAATAAGTAAAATGGGGATGATGATTAATTGTATCTATTAATTATTTTACTTTCTCTTAATTAAAAATATTATCTAGCTATGTCTCTAAATAATTGTTGCAATTAAAGGTCTAAGTCAAATACTACAATTAATATTGTCACAAGCTCTATGGTGCTGCATGTGTCAGAAAATTAATAGGATCATGATTCTGTTAATATATCAATTAAATTATCATAACCAAGATGCCAAAATATGTTGGAATATAATCATTTAGATTTTGATTTATGGTACAACTCACAAATTAACTACCTAATTAAGATCCGAGACAAAGAGCATCTCTGGCGCAAAATCTTAAAGCATAGCAATTAATTAGCAAATTTAAAGAGGGTCGTTTAACATGCACACAAGGTGCTATAAGAAAATATAACAAAGATGTTACATTATATTTGATTTAGAAGTTTGAGTGAGGCTATATATGTTACATTATATATAACTTATAAGTGTGGATCGGTTCGTGTATTAGATTTATATTTTTATTTTTAAAGTAATCAATCTGAATGTTTAATATTATTATTATATGAAAATATATTTAGAAATCAAAATTTATATTTATTAAATTTTTTTTTACTATTTCTTTATGTACGTAGAAAGTCACACTACTCTTGTATGGTCTAGAATTTTTGGATCAAATAATTTTTTAATTATAAAAAGTTAGAAAAAAAATTTCAAAAAAATATAAAACATGATCTTCAAGTATATTTTTATATAATAATAAAGTTGACCAATTCAGATTGTTATTTGAATTTTGAAAATAAAAATATGAATTCAATGTACGGACCGATTCTCGCATTGCAATGTACCTCATTCTAGAAGTTTTGAAGATCGTTTGACAATAAATATTAAGAAATATAAATAATTAAATAATATTGTAAGCCAAGGTAGATTTGATCAGTATCACCTTAGGTATTGCATGTATCTGAAAAAAAAAAATAGCCGAGCGATTTTAATTCGGAACCTGTTTTAAATATGTATGAGATTTTAAAAATTTGTGTCATATTAAAATAAAGGATTCAGATCTCATTTTACCAGTCCTATTTAGTCAAAACTCGTACATACATACAACTTTCTCGTTAACAAAAGAACAAAAAAATTTATATATCAAAAGTTTAAATTAATTCTTGTTTGAAATGTTTGTTAAAAATGTTTGTAATCCAACAATTTTAAAATATAGCCAACGGATACAACACGCATGCACTAGATAATAATAATTATTAATATTAAAAATATTAGAGGATAATCAATTAAAATGAGATATTATAATGAAAATGGCTTTTATCATAAGTGTACATCTGAGAAGTTTATATTTGTGAACAAAATACCGGTCTTGTAAAAAAAATGATTCAAAAATATTAATAAAATAAAACACATTAATTACTAACTAAATATATTTAAAATATTATTGATATTCATTTGTAAATTTTATATTTTTAATTTTAGTTAATAATTTTGTAAAAATATTGTTTATTATTTCTTTTTTATTTGCAGTGAAGTATTATTCCTTTTTAATTTTTATTTCTTATTTATTTTGTATTGAATAATAGTATTTTATTACCATCTACCTTTTATTTATATAAACAATATATATTGTATGATTACTGATTAATTCATAAGAAACTTTAGAAAAAGTAATAATTTCATATCATTATTAATCATGAAAAATGATATAGTATGTTACCATGGAAGAAATCATCATATCATGCAATATTAATCATTATATTTAATCAATTTAAATATACAAGTGTCCTGTCATCTAATAAGAATGAAATCATTTTTCTTACATTATGCATACTTAATTAGACACTCATATAGCATGACAATATTACAATTTGGAGAATCTAATCTTAAACTTGAGATTTTACATGTTGGAGAATCTTGGACCGGACTTGCAAAGATTTTTGTCATCCAACTTGTCATGTTTTCACAATTTTTCGCATGTTACACTTGACAAGATGGCAAAAATGATGAGTTTTGTGACAAGAAAGATATTCCATCCTTATTTTTTATTTTTGTATATCTGATTTCTTTATATAATTTCGCAAATATATATTTTTATTAAATTGTAGCGCCGCCAACCACATTCAATCAATCAACAAAAGTATGAAGAAATCTAAATTAGAACCATTTAACGCCAACTACAACTACATAGAAAGGGGAATTTCATGTATACCCCTCAAAAATCTCGAAATTACATTATTTTCTCTCTAATAATATACAGAAATGGAAGAGCATTAATTAATACCCAAAAAGTAATTTTACATGCACTATTATCATCTCTCCCTAAAACAAATCCTCCCAATAATGAGAAAAAAAATTGTGAAATATGAAAAAGAAAGAAATATATACTAAGGGAGATAGATGTGATGTGATATAATCATTCATGCCAACATAAAAGCATTACAATACATCTCCGTATGATATAGAGTTTGCTCCTTTGCTCTTTTAAAGTTTGGTTTAGACACCCTCCTCTTTGTTTCTCTTCACTATTTCTCTCCTTGCTATCCATACACAACTCAAATGTTAGGTATATATCTAGTGCTTATCTATGGAGCACACCATTTGTATGTAGCTTAATATCTTGGTTTTGGTCCCACTTGTATAGGCCTTAAGTAGCTTTTATAGAGAAGAGATTTCTATTACTAATTAATAAAAAAATGTATCATGTGAAGTGTGACACCATGATACATAGCTTGCTTGGATACTTTAAAATGTCTTAGTTGTCCTTGTAATAGTAATAATAGAGTATATAGTAATTCAAGCATCTAATCATGCCTTAGACTTTTAAAAGTAAAAAGGACAAAAAAAAAAGAAAGAAGCCAATGTTAGCAATGGAAAAGTCAATGGGAGTTGATCTAGGGGATTTGTTCATGCATGTCAACCAAATTAGTACTTTAAAAGATCAGATATTAACCTATCTTAAAGACAACTTCAAATAGTATCCAAGACAACTTCATTGAAAAGGGAGCACTTAATTTTTAATGTTTTACTAATTAAATGGGGTTATAATTTCGATATTACAGATACTAATTATAGTAGTTATTATATATATATATATATATATATATATATATATATATATATATATAGAGAGAGAGAGAGAGAGAGAGAGAGAGAGAGAGAGAGTAAGGCTATGCTACTGTGCAAATTAAACGGGCTTTTTTAATTGACGCTCACATCTCTAGTTTCGAAGTCCAAATAGCCGATCCAAACCGTTAGATGTTTAATCTATATTAAAATGTGCTTGGAGACCAAAATTTATATTTTTTGAAAATTTTTTTACTATTTATTAAGATGGTTTAAAAACCGCTGTTTTTAATAAAATTCTGCACTATTAAAAAACAACGATTTTCAAATCATCTTAATAAATAGTAAAAAAAATTTCAAAAAATATAAAATTTGGTCTCCAAACACATTTTAATATACATTAAACATCTAACGTTTGGATCGGCTATTTGGACTTCAAAACTAGAGATATGAGCGCGAATTAAAACAACCCGTTTAATTTGCGAAATAGCGTAGCCTCACACACACACTCTCTCTCTCTCTATATATATATAGAGAGAGAGATTGACTAATATGTTTTCGGTAGCACTTCGGCCGAGTGCTACCAAGTCAAATTTCAAAATTTTATATTGAAAATTTTGAAGTTTGAACTATGTAGCTCAGTAAATTGATTATATATTGAACTTGTGGAATACCAATTTTTACTATTTATTATGATTTATAAAAAATGGCAAAAAAATGATCTAAAATTTTGAAAGCATATTAATCAATCTGACCGAAGTGTTACCGAAAATAAATATATTAGTCAATCTCTATCTCTCTATATATATATATATAAGAAATGGGATAGCTCACTACCGTTCAATTTGGCTTCTTCCTCTTTTAACTTAATGTTTCTAAAAAAAAGTTTGTGTAACACAAATTTTTTTTTTTTTTTTTAAATTGTACTGAATTTTATATGGTCACACAATGCGTACACATAAAATAAGAGCTACTGTTTGAATTTGTTATTGAACTTTTAAATTTTACAAATTAATGCCAAAAGGGTGGTGTAATGACTTGTGTCACCAAAAACACGGCCATTTTTATTAATACCCTAAAAAAAAGATTTTTAGAAAGTTGTCCCCAATTTTTTTTTCTTTTTAAAACTGCCCCGACCGCTCGGCAGTGGAGCGGTCCACCCACCTAGCAGATCGTCCGTGGAAGGGGCGGTCCACTGGGACAAGACCGCCCCTCTGCTGGGAGGTTCCCTTTTTTTTTTTTTTTTTTGGAGATCTACTTTAAATTAAAATTATTAAAAAAAATTTGTTTAGGGTGTATGCCAAAAAATAAGACATTTGATATATTTATGAATGATGTCGTAACATGTTTATAACTTTGATTTGATTTGTCAGTTGGATATCACAAGTCTAAATATAACACTAATTAAGAACTTGGCATTGATTCTTAATGTGGGAGGTACTTTTATAAAAATCTTTTTTTTGCACTTTATAAAAGAGAATATTTTAATTCGCGCTCATATCTATAGTTTTGAAGTCCAAATAGCCAATCCAAACCGTTAGATGTTTAATCTATATTAAAATATGCTTGGAGATCAAAATTTATATTTTTTGAAATTTTTTTACTATTTATTAAGATGGTTTGAAAATCGCTATATTTTAATGCCTACCGTCGAACGAAAACTTAAACTAAATTTTTGAGGCACTAAACGATGTTTTTTTGAAATTCTGACGCTCCTGATGCCTCTCACGATGCCCGGGGTTTTCCCTGGGCAAAATTCAGATCCGTCTCGTCTCTACCTTTCCGAAAAGTGGTCATACGCTCAAATCTGACTTTCGTAGCCAAAATTATGGATGTTTAAAGTTTTTTCGAAAGTTGAACTTTGAGAATTCATAACTAACTTTAAAAAAATTCAAATAAATTAAAATTTGTGTCAATTCTGTGTATTTTTGAATGTCCTACATTTTGGTGTAATCACTTTTACAGTTTGGTCCCTGTATCAGTCCAGATTTGCTGATTTACTAGCAGATGTCAAATTTGATATTTTTATTGCTTGGCTGCTGAGTTTGGACTTAGTACCATACCAGAGGTCAGTGTAGGGTGCTTTGTGCATGAACAGAGATCTAATTTGAGATTTAAACATATTTTAGTAGCTCTAAACTACTGTTTTAGTATCAGAAATAAAGAAAAGAAGATCAAAGCTCCAAAATATCATTTAATCAAAAATTTTGAAATATCAACAAGCTGTCAGGCTGTCAGAGATTGGAAATTTTTGAATCAAGGCCAATTTCTTAATTAGTGTTATCTTTAGACTTGTGATATCCAACTGACAAATCAAATCAAAGTTATAAAATGTTACGACATCATTCATAAATATATCAAATGTCTTAATTTTTGGCATACACCATAAACAAAAAAATTTAAATAATTTCAATTTAAAGTAGATCTCCAAAAAAAAAGAGAACCGCCCAGCAGAGGGGCGGTCTGGTCCCTAGTGGACCGCCCCTTCCACGGACGGTCTGCTAGGTGGATGGACCGCCCCATTGCCGAGCGGTCAGGGCAGTTTTAAAAGGAAAAAAAATCGGGGACAGCTTTCTAAAAATATTTTTTTTTAGGGTATTAATAAAAATGACCGCCAAAAACATGTCCAAGCAAAAAATATCCTTAAATCATAAAAGCAGAGGTATAATATAATTTTAATTATTTCACCGCCGACCATAAAAAAAAATATAATTTTAATTGTGGTTAAATTCAAGCTATGAATATCTAACCTCGTAGCTTGTACCATTTTAAAATTTTAATGCCATGTACATTGATTGTTTTGGAGATTGATGAAAAATAAATATCATGAATAGTGTCTCTAAATAAATATATAGAAATGTAAACCTTAAGAGTGTTTAATAAAAGGGAAAATTGTGTCCATGTCACTACAAAACTTTTAATTTTGAAAAATGCCACTACATATTTTGAATTCACGCCAATGCCATCACAAAGTTGGTTTATTTCTAATTTTGTCATTATTATACAATTTTTATACTATTTTGATTAAAAATAATCTGAGAAATTCTGTTTTGAAATACGTATTTCTGTATTTCCGATTATACCCCTCAATTAAAATGAATGCACAGTTATGCTATTATCATTTTTTAATCAAAATAGTATAAAAATTGTATAATAATGGCAAAATTAGAAGTAAACCAACTTTGTGATGGCATTGGCGTGAATTCAAAGTATGTAGTGGCATTTTTCAAAATTAGAGGTTTTGTAGTGGCATGGACACAAATTTTCCTTAATAAAATATAGTTGGTTTATTGAAGTCAAATGCATGAATAAGATTACTTAAAACAGACAGAGATTTAGCTTAGTGTCAAGAGTAAGAATAAATATTTTAGCCCTTTTGACCATATTAGATAAATTAAAATAATGTATTTCAAGAGTTACATGCATATTATTGTCCCTTTTGACCTAATTAGATGAAATGTAAGAAATGAATACTTAATAATTAGCACACATTACTGGTCAACTGGTATCAAGCCCATAAAATATAATAAACAGGGTTTTATATGGTTAAGAGTAAACGGTCAAATCACAAAAAAAAAAAAAGAAAAAAAAAAAGGTTAGTGGCCCCAAAAAACATAAACGCACATAGATGATTAGGTTTTCAAAAATTCTGAAAAATAGTAAAAATAAATATTTCTAAAAAAATGTAAAATTTAATTTCTAAATATATTTTAAATAAAGAACACGTCGAACACTTCAAATCAACTTTTTAAATTTTAAAAATCACAAAATTGTTTTGATTGCACTAAGATCATAATCATACCACTTTAATCTCTCTATCATTAAAATAAATAAGAATATAAGTTTCGAAAATCTCATTCCTCATAATTTTTCTATACCGTTTGAAACGCTTAATTTCACTGTTATTAAAATCGACCGGACCGGACGTCTAGATCGGAAAAACCCAGACCCTAATCCGGCTCAGTTCAGATAAAATACCAAATAAAATAAGTATATAAACCGGAATAATATAGAAAGCCGGCCGGTTTATATAAAAACCTTTAAACCACCCAAACCCGGTTTTGTTTTATTTAATGGTTTGGACTGTCAGTCATGGCCTTCACATGTGATTTTATGTGGATATCATATCAGACAGTTGTCAAAACAATTAATTTTTTAAAATCATTATTCCAAAGTCCAAACGTTAACTTCCTTCACAAAAAATTGAAGAATTCCTATAGTTTCAATTATTCAAATTTAAAATAAAGTGTAAAATTGCAAAACCTCTTTAATGAAAAAGAAAGCTTTCCTACTTTGTTTATTAAAAAAAAAGAATAAGTTTTACATATTTTGAGCTTCAGAAACATGCAATCTATGCATTTTTAATAATCTATAATATTGTTTGTTATTTAATACGTATGTGGAAAATTATACTACTATAAAACATGATTTTTTTTATTATTGTACTCATATCTCATAAATATAAGTATTACAAAATCAGACCAATGAATCGTTATACTGAATCGACGTCCGGTTCGGTTCTGATAACTTTACATGTTTTGTATACAATATTTCCTAAAATATCGTTTGAAACACCAACATTTGTTGAGTTGTTTTTAATGATAATGCGCAATTCTGATATATTTCAAAGAAATAATTTTATGTATACCTTTCAAAAACCTCAAAATTATGTATTTTATCTTCTAAAATTTATAATATCATATTTACCATTCTTATATTTTAAAAGTCACAAATTTATTCAGATTATTGTCTTTCTATTAAACTCAATTTAAAATTATAAATTATAAATTTTATACATTATTTGTGACACATACACATTAATATTTAGGCATATATCAGTGTCGAACAATTTACCCTCATATCAGCAAATTATAAAACCAAAGATTTCTCTTACCAAGCTAGATATTTTTTGTTATATTTTTTTAATATAGTGTAAAATGAAAAATTTATAATTTCAAATGAGTTTTAACAGAAAAGACAATAAATGGGGTAAAATTGAGACTTTTTTAAAATTTAGAGGGGTAAACATGATATTTTGAACTTTAGAAGGAAAAATACACAAATTTGATGTTTTAGAAGGGTATAAATAAAGTTCCCCTATTTTAAGAAGCATTAACTGGTCAGGGTTATAAATGTAATTAATGCACAAACGGTCTAGTTAGGGTTTAATTATATTGATGAGAATCAAATCTTACAAGTGATTGGTCATGAGTTGTTTTAACAGCTAGCTGTTAATTGCAGATCCATGCATGTAATTTACAGCTAACAAAGATTTTCTCAGGAAATCATTCAAATTAACAAATAAAACAAAGAAGGATTCTCTAGGTCAAAAAGTGATGATAACAAAAAGAACAAGAAGAAAAACAAAGTACAACTAATAAGATCTTGATAACATGTAAAGATATGTGTTTAAAAATTTCCTAGTGGCCTTAATTTGTGCAAATTAGAATTCTGGTAATACCTGACAAGCCTGATCTTGTTTCCTGTTTACCAGACACAGTTTGGATGCTCCATGCAAGTTGCATGTAATTTTCCAAGGGAAAAAATACAGCTACCAGACAAATCCAACCTGGTTTTGACAGTTGATATTATTTTTTATTTGTTGATGCAGCTTTCACTTTTTCCAGCATATGTTATTGCAATTATGTCTTTGGTTTTTTCTTATCTTGCTCAAAGAAGGATTTAGGTACTAGAATTGGTTAAAAAAAACCAAATTCAGTAATATCATATTATTTTATTTAACAAGAGAAATGAGTACGTTATAATTTAAAATTACTTTTAATAAAAAATATAATAAATTGAATAAATTTGCTAGTTTTTAATATTTAAAAGGATAAATACAAGATTGTAAACGGATCAAAATTATCCGCTTCGAATCCGATCTGAATCCGGATATTTGTTGCATAATGTCTATAGAATAAATATTTTATTTTGTACTTATGCAATCAAACATGAGTAAAGTCTAATGAAATAGCATGGAAAAAAAAATCATTTATTTTTTGATAAGTTCATACAGGTGAGTTAATTAACTTATTCTACATTGTTGTTGTTATTAGCATTATTATTATAAATATCTTTATTATCATCATCGTCATTATTTATTATTATTATTATTATTATTATTATTATTTAAAGTTGTCTTGTGCTACTGACATTGCTGCATAAAATATTGTATTAAATAAATTAAGAACGCATTGTGAAAACAATACTAGTAGAGAAATTAAAATTAATAGACGATTGATTTGTATTTTTCATTTCTAATTTAATATATAGTGTTCTAAATTATATAATTTTTTTAAAATTCTAAAATCTTTAGTTATAATTTTTTTGTGTGTACATATTAATATAATGTGTCACAACATATCCGGAGCAGACCAGAAGTTGAATTTAGTTGAGAAACGGCGACCCTTCTTCTCCCAATCCACGTGCAAACCTGCGCACTTTATATCCAGATTTGGTCGAATTCGTATCCTCTGAGATATCTCAAACTTTGCGTGACTTTATGGAATATCTCAACCGTTTAAATACGTTCTGCACGAATATCAAAGCACACATAATACTGACCCCCTACATCACCCCCGAATAGGCACCGGACACGTCGGTCACGCAAAAGTTGAGATATCTCAGAGGATTCGCACTCGATTTGGTCTCCTCCTTACCTGCCACATCATATTTTCTGTGGCCAATTGTGTGTGGAAATAAATGCTTCACTTGTATCATACAACTTTTGACTTCATTGATAAATAAAATATTTTTATGAAATTATAAAACCGAAAATGCTTTATTGGAGTAGAATATTCCAATTTGTATCAAGTAGACTAGTTGTTACTAATTTTTGTCTGATTTAATACTAAAGCCGTGATCAAACATTAATTATTTTATTATTCTTGGTTATTATAGTACAAATATTTACAATATTATTGCTAAAGACTTTTTTTAAGTCTGAAATTTTATATGTTATTATTCTTAGATTTAATATCTATTCTCATATTAATTCAATTATCTAATAATTTATTTGTTTCGTATCCGTATTCGTGAAATATTTGTTCTGTATTTGTATTCTTATAAAGCGGATATGGCTTTACATTTAAACATATGTTTACTATTAGTATTTGTATTCATATCCTCTCATTGAAAGATGGATACATATCTGATATTAGCATTATCCGTTCTGAATTCGCTTCATTTTCACCCTTAGATAATATGATATCACAAATTTTAAAGTGGGATATACACAATTTCGAAATTTGTAAGGAACATACACAAAATTTCCCATATTTTATATTTGCAGATGCAGCTTTAACTTTTTCGCATGTGTGATTGTGAAAAAATGTCTTTGTTTTCTTCTTCTCTTGCTCAAAGAAGGATTTAACTAGGTGCCATAATTGGTTCAAAATAATCAAATTCAGTAATATCCTGTTTTTTTATTTAGCAAGAGTAAAATAGCATGTTATAAATTTAAAATTATTTATAATAAAAAATACAATAAATTGGATAAAGTTTGTGAGTTTTTGAAATTTATAAGGATAAATATGATTTTACGAATTTTCCAGCAGAAAATACATAATTTCGAGAATTTTGAGGGACATACACGAATACTTTTTCCAGCATATGTGATTGTAAAAAATGTCGACAACAACAAGGTAGGTACTTTTCGCGAGAGAAAAAACACATTTATGACGGTACTCCGTCGCGAAAAGTACCGTCACTAATAGAAAAAACACGTTTATGACGGTATTCCATCGCTAAAAGTCACTTTTTACCCTCGCGAAAAGTGCCTACCTTGTTGTTGTCTTTGATTTTTGTTCCATTGCTCAGAAAAAAGATTTAAGTTTGTTCCATCCGCTTTACGATCTGTGTGTGTCGCTTTAATTAATATATACGTACGGATCGTAAAACAGATCGATTTAACTTGGCGCACATCACACTTGAAAGTATGTCCGTTGTCCATCGAACCAACTCTTCTCTGAATCCGACTGAATCCGACATCAGTTTATTGAAAGTCAGACTAACTCGAACCTAACCGTACTTGACTCATCTGAAATTCAGACCAAAATCCAAACCGATTAAACTGAACCAACATATTTTATATTCCTATCCGACTGCCACCTCTACCAATAATCATTAAACCAAGAAATTAATTTATATTGGGTGGCTGGATACTTATGCAGTTTATTAGCCAGCTGTCCCTTTTTAGATATTGTTAAATAGTGTCAAACAGATTATGTTGTGAATATTTGATCTATGATATTACAAATTAAATTAAAATGTGTTTCTTATAATGATTAAAAAACATATCAGCTAATTCAAAGCTTTTAATTCTACTTAATTTGTAAAGAGAATATTATGAAGCATTGTCAAATTTGACCTATATATTACAATTTGCATCTCTGTTTTAGAGATGATAGGGAAACAAAATTCAGTATTTAATACTAATTTGAAGTGTTATAACAGAGCATTCTTAGAGGTTCAAGAGATTGTGCACTTTTTTTTTCAAAGAAAAAAAATAGACCATGCCATAAATTAAAGAGCATGTTCATATTTAACAATGGTACACTGCAGTAGTGAATGATTTATTTTTCCTGGCAAAAACATTCTTCTTTTGATTATACTTTAGACAGACCATAAAATAATTACATATTTCATCTTTGGTAGATTGGTCTGTACTCTGTTTATGTTCATAATTGCTCTGTTTTCATATTTACTTCTCAAGCCATTTATTGGGCTAAATATTTTAACAGATCAGTTTTGGCTTCATGCAGCACACTGGTTATAGATCAAAACAGCACTACATATGGTTCATGCGCTGCATGAAGCCAAAACTCCTCTGTTAAAATCTTTACCCATTTATTGTTGTTTCTTGAACTAAAGTTAATTGCATTTATTTTGAGTTTTCATTGTACAATAAAAATACTAATTCTCAATATTCAAGAAATCATGAACTAAAATACCCATTTCCAAGGAAAAATGAGAAATGAAAAGACAGAAAAGAAAGCTCTCTTGATAACTTAATATATGTACAATCTCTAATCCTTCAACCTAAATTAAATTCTAGCAATCTATAGTTACCAGCCCCCCAAATTGCCTACAATTACCAAAAAAAAAAAATATTATATGAAAAAGTGGCAAATTTTGATTTTGCTCAAGATTAGTCATGCCAGCACAGAAGCATCACAACACATTGCCTGATAATGTACAACTTGGCCTTTTGCTCTCTTAGGTTTTTCTTGCCTTCTCTTGCCTTCTCTTGACACCTTAGCTTCATCATACTTTTAGAGAGAGAGAGAGAGAGTGAGTAAGATATGTGTGTTTAATTTGAATTTGAACTTGAACTTGCATAGACTAAAGGGATTGATGTGTGGGTATATATAAATAGGTGGTGGATTGGTTAATATAAATTAATGGTGCATAAAACATGATCATATGACATGTCTATGGGTTGCCTACAAACAAACAAAACATGCTACACCAATTTTAGGTAGGTGTCTACTCCTTTGCCTCTTTGACTACCATATCTTGTGGGGTGAACATTGTTTTGTTTCATCTTTTAAAATGTAAATTAAATTTCATCCTCTTGCCTATGTATATATATTATACTAGTTATAGCCTTATAGGGCGCTAGAAACCACATAAAAGATGAAAAGTAAAAGTTGGTAACCACATAATGTGTGTGTGTGTGTACATTTGTTTATCCAACCTCTTTTTTTTTTACATTTTATTTTATTTCTTATGTAACTCTTCTTCAAAACTCCATTTTATTTAATAAAGTTTGTCGGTTGGTAAAAAAATATTTAATTATGTGTCAGCCATGTTCAATTCTGAAGGAAAAAGTAATTAATATTGAATGGTAATTTTTTTTTATAGAAGCAATACTTCAATACAATACTTCCTCTCTTTGTCATTTTCTTCTTGTAAATGCTTTGTACAATATTCTCATAACAAGAATATAAATGTTGAAAGATATATGACAATGCAAGATTCTCATTACAAGAATATAAATGTTGAAAGATATTGCTAAGATTTGATTACAATCTCAGTTAATCACACATTATTTTATCAATTTGAAACAAAGTAGGGGCAATTAATTAACATGACAAGATATTGATTGATTGAATTGAATTGAACCAATTCCCAACAAAGATAATGATGCCCAAGCTAGAATTATCTATTTCAACTAACATCCCTGTACAATAATTTTGGATTGGCCAAAGAAGAGGTCTTGTTGAGTCAAGGTAGACCAAATTTCAAAATCATGCAAAGCAAAGTGTATCAATCATGCACACATGTGGTTAGTTGAACCGTTTCTATCTTTGCATATTCAGCTAATATTGTTTTCTTGCATACATTCATGCATTTCTTTGGATTATATATACATAAATGTTGCATTAATATTTTTTCTGGTTGTCATTCAACCAAAACAGCATATATATGTACTATATTTGCTCATGGACCAGTAGCATATACAGTACTGACTTTGGCTTTCTTCAATTAATCAATTGAAAATAAAGACAAATATAGTACATGAACAATTAATGCATTATGTGCATGCAATTGTACTATGGCTCCAAAAAATCAAGAGGAAATTAAATTACTGAGAATTAATTAATCTTACCACTATTTGAAGGTCTATATATAGTACCTTAATACATGAAATATATTAAGGATAATGCCATAGGAAACCCTCAAATAGTTCAATTATAGTTTATCATGTGTAAAAAATTAGTGAGTTAAACTATTGTATATATATATATATATATATAGAGGTTGGCTACTATGCTTATATAAGCATATCCCCACATATGCTTATAACTCATTTTTGTGTTTGCAATGTCCAAATGGTCGATCTGAACCGTTAGATGTGATCTCTATATTGAAATGTACTTGGAGACCAAATTTTACATTTTTCTGAATATTGTTACTATTTATTAAGCCACTTTGAAAATCGCTGATCCAACGGTGGCTTCTGATTTTACTGTTTTGTTAAGCCACCGTTGGATCAGCGATTTTCAAAGTGGTTTAATAAATAGTAAACAAATTCAGAAAAATATAAAATTTGGTCACCAAGCACATTTCAATATAGAGATCACATCTAACGGTTCCGATCAACCATTTGGATATTGAAAACACAAAAATGAGTTATAAGTATATGTGGGGATATGCTTATATAAGCATAGTAGACAACCCTCTATATATATATATATTTGTATATTAGCCTAAATATAAATGGTCAAAATTATAAATTTGTATGCCCAACTTGCTGAAATAAATAAATATATATATATTTAACAATAGCATTAAATATCAATAAATTATGATATTAGCTTTAATATTCATGTTATTATAACTTAATTAGAAAATAGACATATATCTTATTATAAATAACGTTATAACATAAATGCAAATGTGATTCTTCATCTAATTTATTGTTTTTACTGATAATAATGGTGGGACTAATTTGTTATATATCAAAAACTATAATAGTCAAAATGACAAGTGATACTTTATAGACCAAAATATTACTTTTAAACTTTTTCAGATCAAAATGATAAACTAGTGATACTTTAAGGACTAAATGATAAACAACTAATACTTGAAGAACCATTTATATAATTAGCTTTTTAATAAAAACCAGTGGCATCACTTATTTCTTTTCCTTGAGAGTGCTTATATATATCATTTATAGTAACAAGTAGTGACCTATTGTGCTCTCAAAATAGCAAAAACATGTCAGTGACCATGTCATACCTGGGTTTTCACACGCTCAATTCCAGTGCCCACATATATAGGTGTTTATACCTTCTGTGCTAGTTGTATATATATATATATATACCTTTCATTTTCGTGCTAGGTGTTCATAGGGATGTTTATGAGTACAGTACGAGTTGGATGGAGATATTTTATTTTTATACCTACTTAAAATTAGTCTTACTTATAATACTCATCATTATTCATTAAATATGAGATTATTCTTACGTACTCTATCCTTATCCAATAAGATAACAGGTAACAAAATGAATAACGGCTATTTCTCATGTAATATAGGCGATTTAATAATTAGTCTATTTTAATTACCGATTTATTGGATTTAAATTTGACTCATATTATAAAAATCATAAAATTTAACAATTACATCTAACACAGTTGGTTAAGACATTCCTATTCATATAAAATGTACGAATTTGACATTCAACTATTGTTGAAATTTATAAAAGATAAGGGCAATTCATATTTACACGCATTTTTTAAATCCATCTATGGTTGGAATTTATTAAAAAAAGAGAGAAATAGAGGGATTGGACTCCACTATAAATTAATATTTTTGTTTTTAAAGTCTAAATCAACCAACATGATCTCCATATTAAAATTATACTTTCAAACAATAGTTTATATTTTTAGAACTTTTTTACTATTTTTTAGATAGGTAAAAAATCACTACTTTTGAATGGTCTAGAATATTTAATTAATCCAGTGAACTTCTACTAAATAAAAAAAATAGCACAACAATTCTAAAAAATATAAAATTTAATTTACAAGTATATTTTTACATAGAGATTATATTAAGCGGTATAAATTAACTACTTAAGACTTCAAAAATAAAGGAATAGATGAATATGCTTGCTGAATTATAGAAAAGACAGGTGGATGAATTATGTGCTTTCTAAAAAGAGAAATAGTAAAAAGGAAAGCAAAGTCTAAAAAAGAAATGCATTTTTTTATATGTTTATTAATCATTAGTAAAAGATTTAATTAATCTTACTACAAGAAGCAATCATTAATTACTCATTCGAGAAGCAATCTAAAAAACTAGTTTTCTTTGGGTAGTTACTAAACTTTACCATTTATCATGTAATATATGCTATTGAATAATTAGTCTATTTTAATTACCAACGTAGTGGCTTTCAATTTGACTCATATTACAAAGATCATTAAATTTAACAATAACATCTAACACAATGATTAATTAAGCAAATCCTATTCATATAAAAGACATGAATTTGATAATTATAAAAAATAAGGACTATTCATATTTAACTAAGGCATTATGTATTAATCACTTTATTAAAACAAGAAGTTAATATATATATATATATATATATATATATATATATATATATATATAGAGGTTGGCTACTATGCTTATATAAGCATATCTACACATATGCTTATAACTCATTTTTGTGTTTCCAATGTCCAAATAGTCGATCTGAACCGTTAGATGTGATCTCTATATTGAAATATGCTTGGAGACCAAATTTTACATTTTTCTGACTTTTTTTACTATTTATTAAGTCAATTTGAAAATCTCTGATCCAACGGTGGCTTCTGATTTTACTGTTTTGTTAAGTCACCGTTGGATCAGCGATTTTCAAAGTGGCTTAATAAATAGTAAAAAAATTCATAAAAATGTAAAATTTGGTCTCCAAGCACATATTAATATAGAGAACAAGATGAACGGTTCAGATCAACCATTTGGACATTGGAAACACAAAAATGAGTTATAAGTATATGTGGGGATATGCTTATATAAGCATAGTAGCCAACCCCTATATATATATATATATATATATATATATAGTGCTACATAGTGCTACAATATTTGACTAAGGCACTATCCTTGAGAGAAGGCACATCTTTTAAAATCCATCTATAGTTGGAATTTTTTAAAACAAAAAAGGGGATGAGGGACTGAGCCAAATTAGACAACTCTTTTGCAAATGTGGTATTTTTTTTTTTGGAAAATATTTGTAGAAGCTACGAAGTTGTGAGAGGAATCGAACTCTCGATTTTTGGGTACAACAACTCTAGGACTTTTTTTTAACAAATTGTGCTACCTCCCCTTTCAAATGTGGTATATTTTTTATTATATGATTAGTGATAATTAGTATTTAACTTTCTTTTGAAATAAATTAAAGTACAAGTAACTTGTTTGAAACAAATTATAGCTAATTAAGTTCTAATTCAAGAGGACTTAAATAAAAAAAATGATTAATGGTCAGATGAAGTGCAGAATTGCAAAGACTTTAGTTTGGCTGCAATTACACTTCATTTCAAATTAATATAATATTTGAAAGGCTTACAGAATTCGATTTAAACTCTAAAAGAGAATTATATCAAATTTTCTTTATATATAGTTCTTGTTTCACAGCAAAAGAGAAGAGAGAGAAAATTTAGTACTGAGTTCAAATATAGTAGTAGCAAAATTAAATTAAGTTATTTACTGGATTAATTATATGTGCAACGGTGATATTGCTTCAATTATAATTTGAATAATATCTCAAAATAATAAGCACTAAGAAAAAATATAAAAAAAAGATACTTAAACATATAAATAAGATCAAATTTGGTAACCAACATTGTTCTTCCAATGCCAATTTTACTGAATTATCTCTACTAATTACAAGTCAAAATTATAAATCCTTGCTTATTCTCGCAAGAAAATAGAAGGGATCCTACATTACATGTACAAAAACTAATTAAGCAAAAAAAAAAAAAAAATCGACTCGACTCGATTAATTAATCAATCATCCGATTTAAGAAGCATTATAATGCAACGGCGAATTATGTAGAGCTTGGATCTCTTCTCCTTTAAAGATCTGCCCATTGATCTTGTTCTTCCTTGGCTCATTAGCTTCACCATTTTTCTCTCTAATCAAGTAATTAGTGGAAAGGAGAAGGGGCTTAGGAAAATTTTGTGGGTTTGTTTTATTTCTTCTTTCTTCTTCTTTTGCTCTCTTGTTTTTGGAAATGGTTGATACAAGAAGAGGTGTTGATGGATATATATTTATATACAATGAGAGGAGAGATGGAGGGATGGAGTGACAGAGATATGTTTTTTTTTATATAATTAATATATTTATTTTTGGGTTTTACAGAGAGAGTTGACAAACAACCCATATGGGGTTGTCTAGTAAATGTTCCCCACTAATGAAGGCTCAATTAAGGCTTATTAGGTAAATTGTTTATTTCATAATCAATTAATTAATTGCAATTTCTTTTTCCTTGTCTCTGGTCCAACACAGGCAGAAAGAGACCTTTTTTTTCTCTTCAGAAAATCTGTCTGCTAATGATAATTAAGTTGATAATATCTTCTTTCATTGAACAGCAATTCCATTCAAATTAAGCAAGACACAATTAATGCACCTAACAGTTGGAGGTGAGTAGTGGTGCAAACGGATTGGATATTATCCGATCGTATTAAAAAATTTAATACGAATATCTAATATCCGAATATCTGTACGGATACGGATACGGATATAATTTTACCACTATCCGATCCGTATTCGATCCGTTTGCACCCCTAGAGGTGAGGGAAAAAGGAAATTTATAATTTTATCCATTAAATTTATAATTTTTGCATGCTATATTATTTTGAATAAAGATTTGTTTCTCCCAGTTTATTTCTCCCATTCATCCTCCAATCATTAATTATATGAGGGAACACAACTTTCAGCACAAAAAGACAAAATAAAATGCGTATCAGTCATTAATAATGTGGAGGACTGCTAATTAACTGAGAGACTACTTATATTTGAAAAACTTTACAACTGATGCGCGCAAATATGTATACTTATATACACAAGTATTAATCTCTAATATAATATAGTAAGTATTCATATATTGATATCAAGTATTTCTTTAAACAATCTTTCTTATCATATACTCATTTTTTGCATATTTTTAAATGTGGTTTTTTTTTTCTTACTTCAATGTCACCCATAGTTCTAACAAATTGTGAATTTTTTTGCGAATCTAAAGTCACAGACATATTCTACGTAATTTTCTCTTTCAAATGAGATCCATGATGAAGTACTTTTGAGTTGTCCATCGTGCAAGTATTCATAACTCGTCGCGATCTCGATCTAGACCGCATCACCTCCGACTTCCTATCTGTCGGCTCCTACTGATTCGTCAGCAACAAGGTTTTTCAGGTTGTCACAGGCAATTTATGAATGTTTTCCCAACGAGACATGAATACTTGCATGACGAGGTATGAATACTTGCATGATGAAGTATGAATACTTGATTAACGAAGTATCAATACTTGCACAACGATGTATGAATACTTGCTCGACGTGGTAGAATACTTGTCCCACGAGGTATGAAACTACATGACGAGATATGAATACTTATGCGACAGACAACTCGAAAGATGTCATCATGGATCTCATTTAAAAGAGAAAATTACGTAAAAGACGTTCGTGATATTAGATTCACAATTTTTTTCACAAATCGTCAAAAATATTAGTGAGATTGAACGGAAAAAAAAAATCCACCTCTAGAAACGTGTAAAAGATGGGTGTGATGTGTCTGGTTTTAAAAAAAAAAAAACTTAGTATTTTAGATATGAATACTTGATCTATTATATATTAACACTTGCATACATATGTGTCTATATTTGCGCATGCCAGTTGTAAAATCTATCAAATATTAAGTGGTCCCTCAAGTAGTTAGTGGTCCACCCAGTAAATAAGCAGCCCCTCAACTTAATAACCGATAATGACGCATTTTATTTTGTCTTTAAGTATTGAAAGTTGTGGTCCCCTCTTAATTAGTGGTCAACAAAGACAGTTATTGACTATGGGATAAATGGAGAAAATGAAGTGGGGGATAGTTAGTCGATCCCTATTATTTTTGGGTCTCTTTACTAAATTAAACTACAATACACTAGATTATCTAGTCCCACAATCTCAATTTCTTTGTTACTTTGTCCTGACTAGTGTATTGCAAAAGTACAACGTGCCGGAGATATGTGCTGATAAGCACAGCTAAGAACACATCATAACATGGCACGTATTGTTAGGCATATGTATCATGTCAAGTGTATGTACCATATGTGTTTTTACCGTGTTCTTATTCGTGTTATATCCGATTTTTTTTTTTAAAATCTGCAAGTACGAGACATCTAGCACAGACAAATATGGGTACAACACATGTACGATACAACACGGCACAACACATTTAATATTTTCTATTTTATAGATATTTTTTTGAAAATTTTGTTTCAAAACACAAAATTACTACAAAATATTTAAATTTTTTTTGAAACTAATCTAATTTATTTCTGAATTTCTGGATATTTTTCCATATTTTTTTAACATTTACACAATTTTAAAGTAACAAATTATCAAAATAAAAAATAAAAATTGGCACAGCACGTCTAAGTACCGGCATGACAGTCGAAATACACCGTACCAAACCGTGTCTTGCTATTAAACGTGTTGTGTTCATTTCCAGCACTGTGTGACACGACATGATACGTCTAGAAATTTTAACGTATTGACACATCACAACCTTGTTCGGAACACTCCTAAACACAATATGCCACAGTACACTAGTCCTGGCTAACCGTTAAGTTTTGTTTTTGAAACAACACAAGCACAAACTACCTCAAGAAAAAAAATTAGCACAACAAGGAAATTAAATTTTTTTTTTTTTTTGAAAACTTGGTATTAACTACTAAAGTTAAAAAAAGAAAATTAGTTAACTAACATTTTTTGTGGCTTTGCATTAATTATATATCTTTTAATAAGGTAAGATTTTGCAAGATATGCAACAGAATGGCATATTTTTTTTATATATTTTGCTCCTCTCTGAAGAAACAGTTAAGTAGGGTCTCATTTTTATTTTATTATGAAATGAGTAGAGGTTATAACTGTTCCGTTAACATAATATACTGAAATTGGGCTCCTAATTTATTAATTTCCAAATTGTTGTTTGTTAAGTGGTTAATTAGCTGGACATTTACTACAACCGACTCAACAAATACATTGACCATCTTTTCGTTTTACAGAAGCCAAATTGCAATTTAGTCCTCTTAGTTAGATAAAATTACTCAAACATTACTTGTAAAAATTTCTTCTGAATTAGCATAAAGATTGAAAATAGTAACAAATTAAGAAACCAGTATAAATAGATTATAACTTGCAAATTGATTGGACCAAGCAAGCTGAATAATTAACCCAATTTGATGACCATGGAAAAACAAAAACTGATATTAAAAAGTATGAGTAGAGGATTTAAATATGCCATAAACCTTCCTTGCATTCTATTAATTCCATTGATTTATCAAAGTGGAAAACCTCATACAAGTTACAATTAACATTGCCCCTATTCTAATACCAATCTAAAGAAAAATCCTACAAAAACATGACTATATCATCTCTCATCCTATTTACAATTGGATTCACCACAAAACTAAAAAACAAAAAACCCTAAAAATTCAAACTTTTCTCTCCCCTTTTTTGCCATCAATTAATTATTCCATGGGAGAAGCAACACAATGCACCGTCGGATGATATATAGCTTTGCTCTTTGCTCTTTCAAAGTCTTGCTAATCCCTTCTCTCTCCTTCCTCATTCTATTATTTGCTCCAAGCTTCATCTTTGATCAATTAATGGAGATATATATTGTTGGTATCTAATGTGGAAATGCTTTGTTCTTTGGTTGGTTTGATTTGGTTTTTGAAAGAAGGGAAGGAGGGGCATATTTATATAGTGAATCTCTTTAGGTAAGATAATATTTTGTAAAGGGAGATAGAATAAAAAAATGAATAAATTAGGTAAAGTGTCATAGAATCCCTCGTGTGATGTCTAGTAGGTGTCTCCTAACAGACAATGTTAGAGGTCTCTTTGGTTGATTTTGTGTCTCCTATTTGATTCCTTTGACTAATTATTGGGACCATGTATTCATTGGTTTAGCAATCATTACAAAAATTGCTTTAAATAGTGGTCTTGTGAGATGATAGGCAATTATTTAATCTTAATAGTTGATTAGATAAGCATTGGTTATGGTGTGGGAATAAGATAATAAATTAGTAAACTATTAAGACATGACTGTTGGGTTACATGAAATGTTGAGCCATTTTGTTCCTGACTGTTGGATGCAATGAAATGTTATGAGATGTAAATTATGTTTAGTTAAATACAAAATTAAATATGAATTTAATACAAGTTTTTGTTAAGAATAAATTATCTATATAGTTAAAATTGCACATAATTTATACTTATGCATGAAAATACAAAGATAATAATTACCTTTTCCCCTTGTTAGTGACTTTCAAATGTAATTTTGGGTTTTGTGCATTATTCATAATGTGAAATTTGTAAATTATGTCTTGTTAATTACAAAAAATTACATAGGAATTTAATATAAGTTTTTGTCAAGAATAAATTACATATATATTTAAATTTACACATACAAAAATATATAGATTTCCCCTTGTTAGTAACTTTCAAATGTTCTTTCTTAGAATGCACATTTTTATCTATGTATTTTTGTAAGGTGTTTTGTTGGTCACGGTCAAAAGCAAGGTATCACCCTTTTTAGAAACAACTAAAGCTAGAAAGTCAACAAGGAAAAAAACAATTGGCTTTGATTTGTGATAACATTAGATACATGCATATATATGATTAGCATGTCAACTCTTTCCCCTTGATTTTAATATCCACAACTAATTAAAGAGTCAATTGATTGTATAAAAAACATATGAATTAACCAGAAATTAATAGCTTAACTTGAAGAAATTAATGATGCATGCTCCTAAAACATGTTTTGTTTCCTTGGTTCCTTGTGAATAATAGACACATATTAGACATTTTAACATACAGACATATTTCAGCACAAATAGCCAGGTTTTTGTTTGGTGTTTTCGTTTTGTAATTGTCAATTTCACTTAAGCATTAAAGTTTTTGTTTGCTACAAATTTTGAGAAATATTATTTGTTGCCAAGAAATTTCTCTTTGTATTTTCACTATTTGAAACGCTTTATATTTAAATTAATTTTTACTATGTCAATAAATTTTAATATAAATTATCTATACAAGTTTCTTTTAAGTGTGATCATGTTCAAATTTTAATTTATAGAATATTGGCATTTATAGATGAAAATACTAAAAGAAACTGCTCTTCTTAGATGGTTAGCGCCCCTCAATTGTTATTACTTAGATTGTATTTTTTTTTTCTTTTTATGTATTTTAAATGCTATGTAGTGGTATCAAAGTAAGGTATCACTTATTTTTTGGTACAATTAAAAATTAAAAAGTCAACAAGGCAAAAAAATTGCTTGTGATATATGATAAGATCATATGTACGCAATGCATATAGTTAGCATGTCAACTCTTTCCCTTAGTTATGATATCCACAATAAATAGAGTCAATTAATTATATAAATGCTTATATGCATTGACCATCAAACCCAAAAATATTAATGCATGCTCCCAAAAACATGTTTTACTTCTTTGGTTCCTTGTGAAATACAGACATAAATTAAATATTGTGTCATGTAAAAAACATATGTTTCTGCACAAATACCTAGTGTTTTGTTACTGTCACATTTAGGATTGAAACATTTAAAAAAAAAATTCACTTCAAACACCACCATTTATAGTAAATAGACATATATATTATTGATGCATTATGCTTCTAATAAGTACAAACTTCAAGGATATTTCACAATTAATAAAACTTGAGGGCTAGATTTTCATTTTTTATAAAAAAAAAAAAAAAGCTCAAGATATTTTGCTTGTACGTACTAACAACAAAGTTTTGTTTCTATTGTTTTTTTTAGTATCTTGAAGACAAAATAACTCATAATTTATTTTTTACATTTGTAACTTTGTTGAAGTGGCGCAAGGAATCCATGACATTTTCCATACTGGCTTCTTATTTAGAAATTATTTAGAATTAAAAATTGCTAAATTAATGCACAATACAAGGCTAAGAAAATTGAATATAACAATTAATTAAGACGGTTCTTTACATGTTTAGTTCAAAAAATAGCTAGAGCCTAATTAAAGGGTCTAAAGCAGATAAATTTCTCCAAATTTCTCTCTAAAAATTGCTTCATTTTCTGATATACTTCATACATAATCAGAGAGAAAACACAGAAGAAAGACGGAAGGAAATGAGAAAAAAAGGCAGATAGAATGAAGAATTTAGCAGTGAACGCAATGAGGGAAGAGAGACAAGTGTTCACAGCTAGGCTTTTGCTAAAACCCGGGTCGGGCGACCCGTACCCGACCCGTCCGTGCCGAGCCCGGGTATGGGTCGGGTAAACGGGTATACGGATACGGGCATAAAACGGGTAGAGTACGGTTATTTGGTTCAAAATCCAGGCAAATCCGGTCCGAATTACGTCCGTACCCGTCCGACCCGACCTGTACCCGACCCGTTAAAAATTCAAATTTTTTTGAAATTTTGAAATTGCCGCCGGTTCAATAGAAAAACAGCAAAAAAAAAAAAAAAAAAAACCAAACCGGACCGAAAAACAGAGGAAAAAAAAAACAAACTAGACCGAAAAACAGAGAAAAAAAAAACCGGACCTGGTATGCTACCCAGACCGCCCTATCCGTTAAGGGTACCACGGACACGGGTATAAGACGGGTAGGGTACGGATTTTGAAAAAAAAACCCATGATACCCGTACCCGACCCATACCCTACCCGCCCGTACCCTACCCGTTAGCAAACCTCTATTCACAGCACGACGAGAGAACAAATGCTAATCACTGAAAACTATTGGATTCAAATTGAATAGCTGAGAAAACGTCAGCACTACAATGAACAGTGCAAAATCCTTCTCATAAATTGATCATATCCACAATTAATTAGTCAAGTTAATAGTAAAGCAAAAAAGCATTGACCATAAAACCTAAATAATATAATAGATTAATCCATGGTCCCCATGACATGTCTTGCTTCCTAGTAATTAAATTACCCAGACATTGTTTTTTTGAACAACATGTTTTTTAGTATGAATTAACCAGACATTGTGACATGAAGACACGCAATTTCAGCATAAATGCTAGGTGTTTTGTTTTGTTGTTTTGCCACATTTGATTTGAGCACTAATATGTTTTATATATTTCTCCTCAAAAGAAGTACCATCTATATATGACCAAATATTGATTTATTTATATTCCCTTTTTATAACTTTGAGAGGTTTGTTTTCTTACACTTACATAGTTTTTTTTTTTTTATGATGTTACAGTTCATAATTTAGCTAACTTGGATTTAATAATGACGAATATTTAGAAACACTTCAGTTGCAATAGTAATTCGATTATCGCTTTAATTAGATGCATATATGTAGGGGTGTTCAATCAGTTGATTCAGTTGAAATCAAAATAAAATAGGTAATTTTTTTTTTAAATAAACGAACTAAATAATCAACCGAATAAGAACCAAACCGTTTAGACCAACGGATAATAAATGAATGTCAAAGTTTAAAACCAAATCGCTTTAAACAGATACAGATATTGCGTTGTTGGATGATTGAGTTATGAACTTTATGATACAAATTATATTTAAGAAATTTAAGAACAAAATCAGAAGAAAAAAAAAAGTTTGAAATGTGTTGGAATTTGTAGAAAAAAAAAATTAAGATTAAAATGGAGGCGTCTGGAATGGAGAAAGGGAACAAAACAAAGGTAAAGAGACAAAAAAAAGAAAAGGCACTGCATGAGTCCGGTCCGTTTCGGTGCTCTATGCAATTAGTCCCATTTGTGATATTGGAAGTTTAAAACATATCTTTTGAAAGTTTAAAACATATCTATATCAGTCTTGGAGCGCACAACAAATAAACTTTCGATATTGGATTTTGATTCGATTTGATTTGGATATCTAAATTCGCTTTTTTTGTATTTTTTTTTTTTTTTACTTGTAGGGAGAAAATAGATTGTCTGGTTAAATTTTTTTTTTCCTCATAATAAAAATGGTAAAAAAAAAAAAAATTCAGTAATATTTTAATGTCTTCAATATAATGTTATCTTTGTTCTTCATAGAGCCATTTACAAGCAAAAACATGTGTCAAATGTAATACTAACCGTACAACAAAAACATGTTGTCTTAGCCTATACATTGAATTAAAAATAATTATAGTGCCAATTAAACAGTAAAAATATTTTAAATGTATAAAAGAAAAATGGAGGATGTGGTAGCAACAAAGCAGTATGATACAGACTATACAATAGTGTTAGGATGTATATATTTTTTTTACCTTTTTAAAAAATCTTGAATAAAGAAAAAAAAATATAAGTAAAATTGACCTGCTATTTACAAGCACACTAGTTATATTTAAAATCACTACAAAGTTTGTCAAGTTCTATTGTCAAAATATAAACAAGGTTATTTTTGAAGTAAATTCATGTATTCTTATTTCTGAAGCTTCAAAGCTTAGATCATTGAAATAAACTAATGCAACAAAGCTTAGATCATTGAAATTTTAATTATTTTTTAAGTTTGTAAACACAAATTACAAGGGTCATATGAAATTTTAAGTATATTTCTATTAAAACAATGTTACAACCCACTAGCATTTAATAACAATTCCAGCCCAAGTTGGCCCAAATCCAATAAAGAATTACAATCACAAAGTTTGAGTGAGATTCTATGTAAGATTGTTGCTTGAAATCCAAACTCAATTAAAATTGTGAAAAATCTTTTCCAAACTGAACAATTTTAGTTATTTATACTTAACAATCTGCATAGTATATGAAATTTAATCAAATTAAATTTCTAATTGCATTCTCAGAACCTCATTTCTAATACTGATTAGTAAAATATCATATCAATCTTAATAAATCAATTGATGATACATTCTAAGGTTATGAGATTATATAGGCTCTACCAAGACTTTGTACCAGTACATTATAGTTTATACGCTGAATTGAAATATTATAGTCATTTTAGGGGCTGTTTTGGAAAAGTCAGCATATTATTTATTATTCTGGTATTTTCCAATAAACAGAGACTAATATGGTATTTTCTAAAAAATTTAAGTATTCTGGTACTCTTTTGGTTATCTACGAGTTATATGTTTTTCTTTTAAGCTTTGGTGTTCTGGTTCATTCCTGGTACATTCATAGTCATAAATAATAATTAAAGTATTTCATACATTTGTTCTCAGATATTAACAACTTCAATTATTCTTGGCTAAACAATCAACATTAATCTGAGGGTAGTAATTGTGTTAAAAGAATACAACAATCATAACGAAGCAACAGAGAACTGACGTTCGAATTGGCGAAGGCTGTTCCATCCAAGATGTAATGAAGCAACAGAGAACGTGAATTGAACACAAACAAGAAAGAAATCGAACAATTTTATTGAAATTCAAAGAGATGGATACAAACGGCACTAAGGCCAATTCTATTTCTAGCTATAACACTCAAATTGATTCAAATTGATTGATAATAGTCAATAGAACGCCTCTGTTGCTCTCCATTTCGATCATGCAAGTCTCTCCTGTTCTGAAGCAGCAGGCCCCACTTCACAGAGATGGTATCCTTAAACGGCCTGGGCAGTCCATTAATTGAGGGTCTCAGCTGCAGCTAGGGGTGGCAACGAATCGAACCGAATCAAACTTATCCTAAATTTGAGTTTGGTTTGAATAAAATTCGAACCGAACCTGGTTTGATTCGTTTCGAACTGAACTTGGTTTGATTCGTTTCGAACTGAACCTGATTTGATTCGTTTCGAATCGAACCCATTTCAAATCGAATTAATTGCAAACTACATATTTTTCGAATTGAACCCGAATCGAATCACAAACTAAATTATTTTTTAGCAGCCCTAATTATACTGGTAGTTTATACATAATTTTTTCTCGCGGGACAAAATTCGCATGACTTTCTTTTATCGGTATGAAATGAGTGTTTTTAAGTTGAAAAATTGTTCATGAAAAAATACATCACAATAAATAATCGTAAAAAGATGATTAAGTACAAGAACTGAAATATGCAGTAAAACAAGTAATAGTACCTCGAGTGCTCACTCGATCAAACCCTCAATCGGACCATCTAATGAAGTGGGAATCCAAAAAGTAGAGAAGGCGGAGGAGAGACGGCCGAAGAGAGAGGAGAGACAGCCGTTTAGGCTGGAGAGAAGAGTGATGGCCAGAGAGACAGCCAGTCGCCAAGAGCGTAGGCTAGGTTTTAGAGTGACAGAGAGAGTGAGTTAGGAAGAGGCGCAGAGAGAACTAGGTTATTGAGACTTGAGAGCGATGGAGCGTCGGCTAAGTTAAATTATGACTCTCTATTTTGGGTTTTAATTTCATCAGGTAAATGAACGGTCAATGTTATTATGTGATTCGAACCATAAAAGTTCGCGAACCATTTCGATCAAACCAGACTAGGTTTGAGTTTGGTTTGAATTAATTTCAAACTGAACCTGATTTGATTCGTTTCAATTCAAACCCATTTCAAATCAAATTAAACTCAAATCAAATCTGAATCGAATCACGAACTACGAATTTTTTTTGCCATCCCTAGCTGCAGTGTTGTTATATTTAAATTTCTGCTGGCCCTGCACCTGACCGAGTAGCCCGGAACTTCTGCTTATTTTTGTGGATCCTTGACTGGGTCAAAATTGATCCGTTTCGTCCCAAATCTGAATAAGTCCACATCGTCTGCATTAACTCAAAAGAGAATCTTTTGAGTTAATGTATTTGGACCGTCTGATTGTAAATGGAGTCCATCCGGATGCGGTCTATAATGTAGAGGGTCTTCAATATTAGTGCGGATTTAATCTACACGAATCTTAAAACTGATCTGACGGTCCATCAACATTAACTCAAAAGATTCCTTTTTGAGTTAATGCAGAGGATATGAATTCAATCTGAGTTGGGTCCTCACAAAGGCCTCGCCCTAGAATCTCGCGTTGGACTCTCGTTGCAACGACCCTGGCATGGGGGAAAAGAAAATGGGTCGATTTAGACCCGTCTGAGCGTCGCGCAGAAGAAGAAAGAATAACTGGGCAGCGGGGGCAGGCGGTTGGGTCACGGTCAGGATTCTGATTGAAATTAGTTCAGCTGACAGACAGAGGGGTCCGCATATCAAATTAATTCCGTGACCGTTACTTGTCAGAATCACTGGAGAAGGGACCCCAATCGTCAGGTTATTGGAGGCGACTTGCAAGGTTTGGACTGGAGGCAAGAAAGACGCGAAGAAACCTCCACCTGTTAAGCCAGCTCACCCGTCTGCGATGATCTGTTGCTGATTTGGAAAACAGATGGCATGCCGTGATTAATTAGAGACATATAATCAATAAATTATTATATTTCTTGAGTCTGTAGAATCGTCTATAAATATAGGATTATCTAAGGAGTCATATAGACTATTATTGTGTAATTCGGGTGTTTCACCTAAACTTGACATTATCGCTATTTTTTGTATCTGTGAGCTTGAGTAATAGAAATTGGATTCGATTGTTTCTTCTTTTGTTCAATTCACTTGTCGAACCTCTTCCTCATACCTCAATCGCTGACAGACTGTGACAGTCAAGGTAAATTTTCTTGAAAATTCCTCAAATTACGGTTGCCTCTTTTAGAGCTGCATCTATTATTTTGATCAAAATAAGCCATAATTTTATTGGAAAAATCTGGTTGAAGCCATAATATCGAATTTTTTATTAATATAAAAAAAATATTAAATTTTAAAATCTACAACTCATTCTAGTTAAATAGAAATGTTATAATTTATGTATTTTTTATATTGAAATATTAGAAATATTTTATATATTTCTTTGAAAATAGATGGAATACTATATAATTTGATTTATTATAAACACTATGATACATAATCCGGATCAACATTTTTCAAGCCGAAATTTTTGCAGTTGTAAGAAAAATTAAAATGTTTCTTTAGGTGTTATTGGAAAAATAATAAAATATTTTGAATCTGAGTTATTGATCCCGGTTCAAAAGTCACTTTTAAGTAAATACATAAAATATTTAAATTATTCTATTTTAAAAAAAAACAAAAACATTTGTCAGAAAAAGTTCTTCAAAGAAACTTTTTGTCACATATTTTTTAGAGAATTTTTTTGTTTATTCACAAATAGAAGGATCACAATATTTTATGTATATATCTAGAAGTGACGTTTGAACCGAGATCAATAACTCAGATTCAAAATATTTTTATTTTTTTTCCAATAACACAAAGAAATATTTTAATTTTTCTAACAACCACAAAATATCCAGTTTGAAAAATGTTGATCCGAGTTATTTATCGCATATTTTTAATAAATCATAATATATAGTATTCTATCTATTTTCAAAGAAATATATAAAATATTTATAATATTTCAATATAAAAACTAAATAAATGATAATATTTTTGTTTAATTAAAAAAAATTAAAACTGCAATATAAATTTGATGTTTTTTGCTGTTTTGTAAAACCGTACAGTTTTGAGATGCCTAAAAGCGTGGATTAATAAATCTGTGGTTTGGATAGTTTTTGAAATTTTATCAAACAAGGTGTAGATTTTGAAATTTAATATTTTTTTTGGATATTAATAAAAAGTTTGGGGTTGAGATGCATTGTATTTAGGTTTACAGCTTTACAGAATTAGGATTGGATTTAATGTTTCACAAATTTACATAATTAATTTTACATTAACATAAGACAGAACAATATCCTTGCTTACTGTTGTATGCACATACTATTAGAAAATACTTAACAGAAATAATTATGGGAGATGTATTTATTGGATACACATAGCAGCCCTCCAATTTTTTTTTTCTTTTTTTTTTCTTTTGCTACTTTCTTCTTACTCACAGCAGACCTTTCTCTGTTTTGTACAGTTACTTTCTTTTGTACTTTAGTTTAGGCATAGATTTCAACGGCTCTTAAGCCTCAATATATTTACCATGTAATAAGCATTGTAAAGATGAGGGATCCACTTACAAAATATTGTAAGTTACAATATTTTATAACAATTTATTGCTTATTTTTGTAAGTTACAATATCTTATAACAATTCATTGCTTATTAAAGATGAGGGATCCACTTACAAAATATTGTAAGTTACAATATCTTATAACAATTCAGTTTTTTTTTTTTTTTTTTTTAAAGTCCAAACAGGTGATTCAAATAGTTCAACATGATATTTATATTAAAATATAATTGGAGATCAAATTTTACTTTTTTTTTTGAATTTTTTTAACTATTTATTAGGTACAAACAATTAAATTTATTCTTTAGAGATAAACAGGTACAGCACTGTCCCAGCCTTGCTCTCTTGCTCTGATTTAGCAATTCAATTGGCTATGGCACTGTCCTTCTTAGCTGGCAATTTTAGGGTTCAAACTGGTCCAATTTTCATATTTTGTCCAATTTAAAGAATTGTTTATGATTATTAGATCATTTTTTTGTAGATAAATGGATGCTTTGGAGGTAGATGCCTCGCAATGTAAGGGCAAAAGAAGACCGCAACGATTAAACATAGAAAGGAAGGACACAACGTAAAAAAGTGTCCAAAGGTACAATAATTTGTTTTTTTTTTGTAATTTCAAACTTAAAATATACTAATTGAAACTCTATTTGAAGATGCATTATTTTCTTCTTTCCTTTTGTAGCAAAAGAAAGACGAGGGCACAACAAATGGTGAAAATGAAGAAGATGACAGTAAAGACGGAAATGCATATGATAGTGACGATGCAAACTCCAATTGACAATGCATTTTGCTTTAGGTTTATTTTGTTTTAAATAATTGTTATGCTTGTATTAAAGAATTGTAGAATGTGAAACTTATTAAAAGTTGCTAGGGTTAATTATTTTGTTGAATGTGAGACTTAATGTGACAATTTATTATGCAAATTTCTGTTGAAAAATTGGGAATTAGTCTTCAGCTTCTTTGTTTTGCTAAATCATAGAAAATTAAAGTGGTATAAAACACTTTATTTGTTTTGTTTATATTTTAAAAGAGAAGTGTTTACTTTAATTATTTGTTTTACACTTCTCTTCTTTTATTTAACTTTTATCTATAAAGAAATGGACTTTTAATAATCTTAAATAAGATCTCATCCAAGTTTTTAAAAAAGTGAAGACTTGAGCACTTACTGGAGCACATGAAATGTCTAGTAGCTGTGCTCTCATAAATATTTTAAGTTAAAATTTATGAGTTAGATGTCAAACCATCTAATATATTTTTAAATTCCTATATATATTATAGATGATTTCTCCACTTTGTGGGTTTCAAATCTATAACTTCAAATCTATAACTTCTCACATGACAACTATGTACCTTTGCCACTAGATCAAAGACAGCTTGTGTGCTCTAATGAATATGATCCAATTTTTCTAGGCACTGATTGTTATAATTAATTTTGACTGAACCAGTGGATGTTGACTATCCTATAAATAAATTTCTGTATAGTGTAAACGAGAATTGACTGACATGAATAAGAAAACATTCATTCTATTGTGCGGTTTCTTTGAGTTCAGTAGAAAGGTTATCCTATTATGTTTCCTATGAAACATTTCTAGTTTTCAAATTTTAATCAGTTACAAAATGAAACATTAACAACACCAAATCTGAATGTATTTGTGTTTTCCATAATATAAGACAGTGTTTAAGCAGTAACTACAAAAACACACAATTTGCAACTCCCACATATACAAAAAGTAACTACTTTGACTAAAAAACAGATCAACAGATTTCAGTTTATCAGAGAACAAGCACCAATTTCATTTTTCATTTTACAAATATAACAGAATACATGAAAAAAAACATACATCACAATAACCTGTTTCTATTTCGTTGCATAAACCATATAAGGAATTACAACTATAGTCTCATTGTAAAAAAGGAAAAGAAACAAAAAAAATCAAACAAAAACCTTAACTTCCCCAAACACACCAAAAAGTTACCCTTTCCTAGTCTAAAATGTAATGCAGTCAATTTAGCATAACAAAGTTTTCATATAACCAATTTTGCACACAAAAAAAAATAAAAAAATTACTTCAGAGCTACTGTGTGTCCCTTTGCTAGCCTTCATATGATCCTTATTCATCACTTTCTTCCATGTTCACCGAGCTGTAAGATTGCTGGAAGAACACCAACTAAACTCACATAATTGGGTTTCATACCTTCAAATTGCATATTTCTAAAGACCTATACTGCTTCTTTGAATTGACCAATTTGCACATACCTAGCTTGTGACATTATGAATTTTATAATAAATATTCTATACTGACTGATTGAGTTAAGGCGTCACGAATCGAATTATAAATATAGAAAAACGGTCCAGTGCGGATGGATGACCCGCACTGCGGGTGGCTTCACCCGCACTGGGACAAGTTCTTTAATAAACGGCTGTGATTTTCACTTGGTGCGGATGGTAGTGCGGATGGGAATCCGCAGTGCGGGTGAGTTCTGTACTCTTCTGAAGTTGACGAATTTTCGCTAAGTACTGGATGCGGATGGGGATCATCCGCACTGAGCTCAGTGCGTCCGCACTAGGCTCGGACATTTTTCTGCGCCGTGAGTGCGGCTGGACGGATCCGCAGTGCGGATGATCGGTCCGCACTGGGATGTGTGTTTGCTATTTGCGCTGTGAGTGCGGCTGGACGGATCCGCAGTGCGGATGAGTGATCCGCACTGGGGTGTGTTTGTTATTTGCGTAATGAATGCGGCTGGATGGATCCGCAGTGCGGATGGTTGGTCCGCACTGGGGTCTGTATTTCTATTATTCTTGTTATTTTGAGGGACTTAATTGCAAAATGGATAAAATAAACATCTTCTCTCTTTCTCTTTCATCTTTTTAATAAATAAAATATTTACACAAGGGCCTATTTGTAATAAACATTTTCAAGTTGTTAATAACTAAAAGATGGAGGGGTATATGTGCAAAATTCCAATTATTAAACAAAAATGCGCTTTCTTCTCATTTCATCTCCACCGACTTAATTGAAAGAAATATTTCGGGAAAGCTAGGTTAGGCCGAACCAAAAGGGAAAGAGAGAGAGAGAGAAATTGAGCGCGGAATCTGATCGGACTGACCGGAAAATCGAGATTCGAGCTGAATTGACGATCCTTGATCGATTAGAAAGCTTCAATTTGATATATATTTCTCCCTTGGTAATTTCTTGAAAACCCTAATTTATTTGATTTATTCGATTTGTCGTGATTTCGGTTGAAACTTGTGATTAGGGTTTCGTAATCGAGTTCTAGCTCGATTAGTTGTTAATTTGTGATAACTGATACGATTTATCTTCCTTTTCTCTTGGAAACCCTAATTTCATTTGATTTGTTATATTTTGGTGAAATTCGAAGTCGAATTTGATTTGAAACGTTATAACTCGATAATCGAATTGATTTGCTTGTGGAATTTGGAATTGAACCAGGATTTTGGGGTTGGATTGAAATGGAAAGGAATTATGATAGTTTCATGTGAAACTCTGGAAATTGTTGGAATTAATCGAGTTATAACTTCGTTAAAACCTACCGATTGAATTGGAATTCGAATTAGGGTTGGTAATGGTATTAATTATCGGATATTAATCGAACGCGTTAATCGCATTTAACGTATAAAATAGGTGGTAATCATACGAGGCAAAGGATTTCTGGATCGTTCGAGACGCCTGAGCCTTAGTCGAGCGTGCTATTACTCAGGTGCGGGGTTTCTGGACTTGTTTGATATTTTCTATTCAGAAATTAAACTGTGTTTTGATTTATGTGCATTGCATTGCCCAAATAAAATGAAACTCGAATTGTTTTATCTGATTGATTTGCATGCTGGTATGGTTATTATTTGTGTTGATCTGAATGATCTGATTTTGGAATTAAAGTCACCGTGCTTTATATCACCATCGGTTGGTGGATATGGTATTATTGTCATCCACCGTGATGACGTCACTCAGGGAGTGAATCCGGATTTGTCAAGTCTATGCATGGACTGTGACGCTCAGTGTTCTAAAGCTTTAGATCGTCTGACCTTCGGCAGTTCCCAGTACCGGTTGGGACGAAGGGTAAGTGACTTTGTACTATGATTTTGGATGTGGTGACTGTGTATCGGATGGCATTACCCAGGGGGTATTGCGTTTGGATGGTCAGTTGGATTTATATGGATTTTCCGGATATGAATTAGAACCAGACTTTTAATTAAACAGTTAAGCCTGTAACTACAGATGAGTGTCATGAGAAAATGTTTTACCTGGTACAGCCGTCTGTAGGTGTCTGTAACCCTACAGATGAGTGGGAACGAATTGGGGTCCAGTTTGGTGGAACATCTGTAGTTACTACCAGATATTCTGAAATCGAGTTAAACCAAATATTGTGTGCTTGAATTTCATCTTGGCAATTCCTGAATTTTGATTTCATTTGAATAAATGTTGTCGGGTTTGTGTATTGATGTTTATATATGATTATAAACTGATTTGAGCTTTATTTGTGTTTACTTTTTGAATATAATCTTTGATTGCAAGTCCAGGGACGATTTGTGGCAATTTATCGCACTGAGAATTCAATTCTCATCCCCTCTTTTGGGTAAATTTTTCAGGTACCGGTTCGGTGGATCCGAGAGAGACACGAGGTCGGTAGGCCTGGTTTTCACCGCTGCTTAGCTGTCTGGTATTGTGACTAGAGACATGTATAGATTTATGTTTTGATTGTATATATATATATGTGTTCTCTATGTCATTTGGTGATACGTATCCATCGAGATACGGATTTTGTATGATATTACCTGACCAGTTGGGATTTGTGAACTGTTTTTCTTAGTTATTTGTTGATTTTGTTGGTGTGTTTTACTTTCTATTATATCGTACTTGCCTTGTAGGCATACGGGCAACTGTATGTCTACGGCAGGAGGCACCCGTCACGCCTCGTGGGGCTGCGGGGTGTGACAGGTCCTTCCCTGGTTGGTATCAGAGCATGGTTTAGAACCTGAACCAGACTTGTTTGGATACGAGAGTGGTATACGTATTAATGGGGTCGTCGCGACTATACGAATTTCGTATGATAAGTATGATATATCGAATGTTATAAACTAACTTTGTTTATTCAGAAAATGGAAACACCACACCGAGGTAGAGGTAGACCTCGGAGGAATCAGGAATTGGTAGAAAAAGGGAATTGGCCAATTGAGACGTGTAATCAAGTTGTAAATGTTCAAACCCCGTTTGGTTTAACTGATCAAGGAATCACTTTATGCCGAAACTGAAAGATTAAGATAGATGGGAGGGAGTTCGAGGCGGACTTGTTGGTAATGGAGATTATCGGTTACGACGTGTTATTGGGTATGGACTGGTTGACGAGACACGCTGCTACTATTGATTGTCCGCATCGTCGGATTCATTTCGCGAATTCAAGAGGTATGTCTTGCATACTCAATTGTAGAGAAATTGGGAAACTAACACCGTGTATTTCGGCTGTAGAGATGAAACATTTATTAGAATCAGGGTGTGATGCTTACTTGGCGGCTGTGGTTTATGCGCCTGCGGCAGTTCCAGATATCAGCACCATTCCGGTGGTTTCGGAATTTGTGGATGTATTTCCGGAAGAGATTGTAGGGTTGCCACCAGAGCGAGAAGTGGAGTTCGGTATCGAACTGGTACCGGGCACAACACCGATTTCAAAAGCACCGTATCGAATGGCACCGGCAGAACTAAAAGAACTCAAGGCACAGTTGGAAGATATGTTGGAGAGTGGATTTATCAGACCTAGCACGTCGCCATGGGGCGCGCCAGTGTTGTTTGTCAAGAAGAAAGATGGAACATTGCGGTTATGCATTGATTACCGCGAGCTGAACAAGGTAACTGTGAAAAATAAATATCCGTTACCTCGGATTGACGATCTGTTTGATCAGTTACAGGGATCCTCAATATATTCAAAGATTGATCTGAGAACAGGGTATCACCAGTTGAGAATACGACCGAGCGATGTGGATAAGACAGCGTTCCGTACAAGGTACGGGCATTATGAATACCTGGTTATGCCATTTGGGCTGACGAACGCACCGGCAGCGTTCATGGACTTGATGCACCGTGTGTTTCACGATCTGTTGGATTCTACAGTTGTGGTGTTCATTGATGATATACTGGTGTATTCGCGTTCGCGAGAAGAACATGAGGTACATCTTAGAATTGTATTGCAAAGATTGCGTGAACATCAGTTATTCGCAAAGTTGTCGAAATGTGAATTTTGGTTGGAGGAAGTTACATTTTTGGGGCATGTGGTTTCTGGAAAAGGGTTAGCGGTGGATTCCGAAAAGATTCGGGCTGTGACAGATTGGAAAAGGCCGGAGACAGTTACTGAAATTCGCAGCTTTCTGGGGTTAGCCGGGTACTACAGGAGATTTGTACTCGGATTTTCGCGGTTAGCCGCGCCACTTACAAAATTGTTGCACAAAGGCGTGAAATTTGATTGGGGTACCACGCAAGATAAAAGTTTTGAGGAATAGAAGAGTCGGCTGGTATCCGCGCCAGTCCTTGCTATGCCGACTGCTGATAAAGAGTACACGGTTTACACCGATGCATCTCGATTGGGTTTAGGTTGCGTATTGATGCAAGATGATCATGTAATTGCCTACGCATCTCGGCAATTGCGACCGCACGAGCAAAACTACCCGACGCATGATTTGGAGTTAGCGGCGGTGATATTTGCGCTAAAGATTTGGCGGCATTACTTGTATGGCGTGAAATGCCGAATCTATACTGATCATCAAAGTCTGAAATACATCTTCACGCAAAGGGAGTTAAATTTGAGACAAAGGCGGTGGTTAGAATTAATGAAAGACTATGACTTGGATATCCAGTATCATGCAGGAAAAGCAAACAGTGTAGCAGATGCATTGAGCAGAAAGAGTCAGGTAAACCTGGCGTCGGTGATTACAAGTGAAACTCATCTTCTCGAGGAAATGCGCAGAATGGAAATACATGTTGGCGCGTCACGCGAATTAACGTTGGAAGTTGCATCTAAATGTAATAGAAGTGAGGTTGGGACTAGCGCAACTGCAATTGCGTCGGTTGTGCTAGCAGCGGTTGAAATCCGATCGGAATTACACGAGCAGATTCGTACAGAGCAACAGAATGATCCGAGATGTCAGAAATTCAAACTGCACTATGAGTCAAATGCAGATTCACCGTTTCAAGTTCAAGTAGATGGCATCTTGCGGTTTCACGACCGCATTTGTGTACCAAGTAATTCGGAGTTGAAAGATCTGATTTTGTCAGAGGCGCACAATTCGGGATACGCTATCCATCCGGGAGAGGTAAAAATGTATCAAGATCTAAAGAAGTATTTTTGGTGGCCAAAGATGAAAAAGGAAGTACAAAGGTACGTTGAAAAGTGTCAAATATGTCAGCAAGTTAAAGCGGATCGGCAGAGAAAAGCAGGATTGCTAAGACCGCTGGAAATACCTACAAGGAAATTTGAATCAATCACGATGGATTTCGTAAGTGGATTTCCGAGAACTGTCGGAAGGTATAATACAGTTTGGGTGATTGTGGATCGATTAACGAAGATAGCGCATTTCATTCCGCTTCGAATTGAGACATCTGGGCCAGAATTGGCGGAATTGTTCCTGAAGTATCAGTTTAAGTACCATGGTTGCTCGCGCAATATTATTTCTGACCGAGATCCTCGGTTCACTTCTCATTTCTGGGAAAGTTTTCAAGAAACAATGGGTACCAAGTTGAGATTCAGCACTGCGCACCATCCTCAGACTGACGGTCAGTCTGAGCGCACTATTCAGACACTGGAAGACATGTTGCGCTCCTGCGCGCTAAGTTTACAAGGTTCGTGGGTTGATCATTTGTATCTGGTGGAGTTTGCGTATAACAACAGTTATCATTCGAGCATTGGTATGTCACCGCAAGAGGCGCTGACAGGGCAGCAATGCCGTACTCCATTGTGGTGGGGACCAGCGGGTACCTATCCACCTACAGGGCCGCAAATGTTAGAAGAAATTGCTGAGAAAACAAAGATGGTTTTGAGTCGGCTCAAGTCGGCTCAAGAAAGGCAAAAGAAATATGCGGATATTCACCGAAGACCGTTGGAATTTCAAGAAAGTGATCACGTATGGCTTCGAGTTTCGCCTGTCAGAGGCGTGCATCGATTTGGTGTTTCGGGCAAGCTAAGTCCTCGATATATTGGGCCGTTCCAGATTTTGCGACGAGTTGGACCGGTTGCATACGAGCTTGCACTACCACCAGCGTTGGACCGGGTTCATCCGGTATTCCATGTATCACAGTTACGCAGATATGTGCGAGATCCGTCGCATTGTATTGATCACTCGGGTTTACACGTACAAGATGATCTGACATATCAAGAAGAACCAATGCAGATATTGGACCGAAAAGAGCAACGGCTACGAAGCAAAGTGATTCGGCTCGTGTTGGTAAAATGGGGACGCCATTCTGATAAGGAAGCGACGTGGGAGCTCGAAGAGAGCATCCGAGAAAAGTATCCGGAGTTATTCGACAATTAAGGTACGAATCAAGTTCAGCGGACTGAACTTCATTTTAAGGGGGGGAGAAATGTGACATTATGAATTTTATAATAAATATTCTATACTGACTGATTGAGTTAAGGCGTCACGAATCGAATTATAAATATAGAAAAACGGTCCAGTGCGGATGGATGACCCGCACTGCGGGTGGCTTCACCCGCACTGGGACAAGTTCTTTAATAAACGGCTGTGATTTTCACTTGGTGCGGATGGTAGTGCGGATGGGAATCCGCAGTGCGGGTGAGTTCTGTACTCTTCTGAAGTTGACGAATTTTCGCTAAGTACTGGATGCGGATGGGGATCATCCGCACTGAGCTCAGTGCGTCCGCACTAGGCTCGGACATTTTTCTGCGCCGTGAGTGCGGCTGGACGGATCCGCAGTGCGGATGATCGGTCCGCACTGGGATGTGTGTTTGCTATTTGCGCTGTGAGTGCGGCTGGACGGATCCGCAGTGCGGATGAGTGATCCGCACTGGGGTGTGTTTGTTATTTGCGTAATGAATGCGGCTGGATGGATCCGCAGTGCGGATGGTTGGTCCGCACTGGGGTCTGTATTTCTATTATTCTTGTTATTTTGAGGGACTTAATTGCAAAATGGATAAAATAAACATCTTCTCTCTTTCTCTTTCATCTTTTTAATAAATAAAATATTTACACAAGGGCCTATTTGTAATAAACATTTTCAAGTTGTTAATAACTAAAAGATGGAGGGGTATATGTGCAAAATTCCAATTATTAAACAAAAATGCGCTTTCTTCTCATTTCATCTCCACCGACTTAATTGAAAGAAATATTTCGGGAAAGCTAGGTTAGGCCGAACCAAAAGGGAAAGAGAGAGAGAGAGAAATTGAGCGCGGAATCTGATCGGACTGACCGGAAAATCGAGATTCGAGCTGAATTGACGATCCTTGATCGATTAGAAAGCTTCAATTTGATATATATTTCTCCCTTGGTAATTTCTTGAAAACCCTAATTTATTTGATTTATTCGATTTGTCGTGATTTCGGTTGAAACTTGTGATTAGGGTTTCGTAATCGAGTTCTAGCTCGATTAGTTGTTAATTTGTGATAACTGATACGATTTATCTTCCTTTTCTCTTGGAAACCCTAATTTCATTTGATTTGTTATATTTTGGTGAAATTCGAAGTCGAATTTGATTTGAAACGTTATAACTCGATAATCGAATTGATTTGCTTGTGGAATTTGGAATTGAACCAGGATTTTGGGGTTGGATTGAAATGGAAAGGAATTATGATAGTTTCATGTGAAACTCTGGAAATTGTTGGAATTAATCGAGTTATAACTTCGTTAAAACCTACCGATTGAATTGGAATTCGAATTAGGGTTGGTAATGGTATTAATTATCGGATATTAATCGAACGCGTTAATCGCATTTAACGTATAAAATAGGTGGTAATCATACGAGGCAAAGGATTTCTGGATCGTTCGAGACGCCTGAGCCTTAGTCGAGCGTGCTATTACTCAGGTGCGGGGTTTCTGGACTTGTTTGATATTTTCTATTCAGAAATTAAACTGTGTTTTGATTTATGTGCATTGCATTGCCCAAATAAAATGAAACTCGAATTGTTTTATCTGATTGATTTGCATGCTGGTATGGTTATTATTTGTGTTGATCTGAATGATCTGATTTTGGAATTAAAGTCACCGTGCTTTATATCACCATCGGTTGGTGGATATGGTATTATTGTCATCCACCGTGATGACGTCACTCAGGGAGTGAATCCGGATTTGTCAAGTCTATGCATGGACTGTGACGCTCAGTGTTCTAAAGCTTTAGATCGTCTGACCTTCGGCAGTTCCCAGTACCGGTTGGGACGAAGGGTAAGTGACTTTGTACTATGATTTTGGATGTGGTGACTGTGTATCGGATGGCATTACCCAGGGGGTATTGCGTTTGGATGGTCAGTTGGATTTATATGGATTTTCCGGATATGAATTAGAACCAGACTTTTAATTAAACAGTTAAGCCTGTAACTACAGATGAGTGTCATGAGAAAATGTTTTACCTGGTACAGCCGTCTGTAGGTGTCTGTAACCCTACAGATGAGTGGGAACGAATTGGGGTCCAGTTTGGTGGAACATCTGTAGTTACTACCAGATATTCTGAAATCGAGTTAAACCAAATATTGTGTGCTTGAATTTCATCTTGGCAATTCCTGAATTTTGATTTCATTTGAATAAATGTTGTCGGGTTTGTGTATTGATGTTTATATATGATTATAAACTGATTTGAGCTTTATTTGTGTTTACTTTTTGAATATAATCTTTGATTGCAAGTCCAGGGACGATTTGTGGCAATTTATCGCACTGAGAATTCAATTCTCATCCCCTCTTTTGGGTAAATTTTTCAGGTACCGGTTCGGTGGATCCGAGAGAGACACGAGGTCGGTAGGCCTGGTTTTCACCGCTGCTTAGCTGTCTGGTATTGTGACTAGAGACATGTATAGATTTATGTTTTGATTGTATATATATATATGTGTTCTCTATGTCATTTGGTGATACGTATCCATCGAGATACGGATTTTGTATGATATTACCTGACCAGTTGGGATTTGTGAACTGTTTTTCTTAGTTATTTGTTGATTTTGTTGGTGTGTTTTACTTTCTATTATATCGTACTTGCCTTGTAGGCATACGGGCAACTGTATGTCTACGGCAGGAGGCACCCGTCACGCCTCGTGGGGCTGCGGGGTGTGACATAGCTATTATTCCATTCCAACATACAATGAATGCTCTTATTCGGCATTTAATCAAATGTTTGTCTGGCACGGTCGACCATCCCAAGACTAAAATATCCAACAATTAAAACATTAGACACCACCACAGAAGCTTCGCTATTTGTATCTAGTGTGTTATTTTGAACCAATACTTCAGCACCTTTCATGTCCCCACATAGATAATACATACTTACCAAATTGGTGAGAACAACTCCAGAGAGATCATAGCCAATTTGACAACTTCCCCATGAATAGCCTTCCTGTAGCAATCAAGTTTGCACTTGCACATTCCTTTATCACGGACGGGTAGGTATTTGGTTCACGCATTTGGTCGAACACAAGGCAAGCGTATGTCAGGTCACAATCATCTGACAAGGCAAAACATTGTAGTATCTCAGCTGAAACAAGTGGGTCTCAAATTTCACCTGATTTGATTGCGATTGCAAGGAGAAGCTTAAGTTTCTTTAGAGTTTTGGTGGATTTCAGTAAATGGGGGATAAAATTAAAGGGGAGAGAAGATGAAACCGAGAATTGGTGAGAACATCCACTGGAGGAATTGGGAGGCATCACGGGCAGTGAGTTCAAGTGATGTAACCATAATTTGAGAAATTTTCCAAGAAAACTTACTTTGATTCAAAGGTGTGACTCTGAGGAAGAGGCGGAAAGGCGGCGAGAGAAGAGGTGGCACTATTGGTTGCTTGCAGAAGAAAGGAGTCAGGCTGGTGGATCGAGAGGTGTAGCCATAGCGAGTAAGGTGCCTGAGGCTGAGAGCGATGGGCCACCAGTTCAAATGAGAGAGAGAGAGATAGAGAAAGAGAGAGGCATGTGGAAATGGAGTAATTCTGGGGCATAATCGGTATCGTCTGCATATTCTACTGTGATTTGCAGAGGGAAGATTGAGGGAATGCAGAAGAAGCTCTGGAGATTCCCAATACCGCCCACAGTTAGGATCTTTGGGTATCTATTGCTAAAAGGCAGACTATTGACACTGGACATGATGCAGCGACGAAACATGGGCACGGATACAGGTTGTCAGATGTGCCAAAACTGCCCATCTGAGTCTACGCTGCACTTGATATTTCTATGTGTGAAGCTGTTGAAATATGGTATGAAATTTCAGTAAGAGTGGGATATAGGATCATGATACCTGCAATGACAATTCAGGAGATCTGGATCACAACTTCAGATCATGTGAGATAAAGAATGGAGTTGCTGTTCTTATGCACTTGCTGGCACATATGGAAGAATAGAAATGAGAAAGTATTTTAGGACGGACCACAAATTATGCTCGGCTACTAACAGACAGAATTGTAGAAGATGGAAGGATGTGGTTAAAGTACTGCAATGTGGATAAGAGAATGTCGGTGGGCTCAAATCAGTTACCGGATCCAGATTAGGCTTATTGGATGTGTCTAGGCTGTTTTCTAGGCTATTTAGTAGTGCTGTTTGTATTGTTTTTGCTTTTTTCTTGATTTTTTAATCTATTCAATTGCTGGATGTTGGTAGAAGTCTGAATCATTAGTACTGGTACAGTACCAGTATTTTTCAGTCATACTGGCATGGTACCAGTCCATATCAGTGGTACCGGTCTGTGTTAGGGGTACTAGTAAGGTACCAAGACGAATTGGTAGTACTGCTGTGTGTGTGCCAGTGGTGAAGGACTATCTAAGATGTTTTGTACTTGATATTGTTTTAAGAGTAAAGCTAGGGTGTGATGTGCTCACTAAGAAAGTTTGGTGAGCACAACTCCAAAAATTCATCGGATCGACTTCAAACGCCGAATTCAAACCGTTGAAATTCATGTACTTCATGAGTGATGCATGTATATGCAAAATTTTGAAAGTTTCGAGTATATTTGCTACACGGTCAAGCGGTCAAATAACATGAAATTCTCCCTTTTTAAATTTTGAGAGAATGTACCACAGTAAGAGACAAGCTGATAACCAGAGAACTAACCAAAACATGAGTCCTTGTCTACACAATCAAAAGATACAAAAGCCAATCAGAAAAAAGAAATTTTATAATTTACTTTGTATTTGAGTGAGGCTACAGTACTATGCATATCGCATATTGGTTGTACTATGAACCAATATCTCTATTTCTAAAGCCAAATAATCGATCCAAACCGTTCAACGTGATCTTCATATGAAAATGTACTTGTAGATCAATTTTACATTTTTTTTAACAATATTTTTAGATAGGAAGAAAATCACTTGATTTAAAAATTCTGGACCATCCGAAAGTAGTGATTTTCTACCTACCAAAAAAATAGCATAAAAAAAATGTAAAATTTAGTCTGCATGTACATTTCATATGAAAATCATGTTGAATGGTTCAGATCGACAATTTTGACTATGAAAACAAAAATATCGATCCGTAGTACGGACCAATCTACGCATAGCCTCACTCTTCTATTATTTTAATTTTCTTAAATTGAATTTAATAGGAAATCATACCTCAGGGAAGCTGTACAAAATGCCCCAAGTAACAAACAGCCTAGACCCAATTTGGGGCAGAGTAGGTGAGACAGGTGATCTAACCAATCCTACACTGATCAACTCACTAAATCAGTAATAATCTTAGAAAAAGACAAATAATTTTATCTAAAGATGAAAAATAATTACTTACCAATAAACCTGTGGAAAATCTGCTCATCAAGCAAAGATATGAAAAAAAAGGGTAAAAAAGAAGAAGTGAGATATCAGCTCAAATTAAATAACAAAATGACGCTTTAAGTTTTTTTATAGGAGTGTGAGGCTATGGTACTATGCATAGCGCGATTGGTCTGTACTATGAATCAATGTTTTCAATTTCAAAATCGAAATAATCAATCTGAAGCATACAACATGATTTCCATTTGAAAATACACATGTAGATCAAATTTTACATTTTTTAGAATTTGTTTACTATTTTTCTAGATATGTAGAAAATCACTACTTTTAGATCAAGTTATTTTCTACCTATGCAGAATTTGTTTACTTCTAGATATGTAGAATGGTCTAAGAATTTTTAGATCAAGTGAATTTCTACCTATCTAATAAAATAGTAAAAAAGATTCTAAAAAATGTAAATCATGTTGAACGGTTCAGATTAACTATCTGGATTTTGAAAACGGAAATATTGAATATAAGACCCATAAACATATTCAATAAGACAGTTATGAGTAAGTTTTATTTTTCGTTAGCTTATAGGATAGAGGTAAGTATAAAAAACATAAAATTCAACAGGTAAGGGTAAAAAACATAAAATTCATCAGGTAAGGGTTATGAAAATGCTTCCACCCGACCAGTTTCGTACCTGTTGACATCCCTATATACAGTCATTGGAACTAGAAGTTTGGTTTTCAGGGGTATAAACATAATTATTGAAAATTGAAGGCCATCATCAAATTCCCACTAATTGCACACCACACACACAACAAAGAAAAATGAAAGAACAAAAAACTAGTTGCAAAGGCTTCTCGACAGCATCATACACTGCTGCTGGTTGACCAGACTCGTTCAAAGAAATACACTACTTATCTCTTTGGTTGTGTATTATATTGGACATGTTATACAAAGAAATATACTCATATATTTCTTACATTTTTTAGAAATATAAGAAATGGTGTTGTTTCAAGGGGAAGGAGCAACTACAGGATTTTCATAACAAACTACAGTACCAAATTAACAAGTAAAAAAAAAAAAAAAAATGGAATGAGATACCGCTCCAAATACCTCAAATTGGAACTGGAAGAAGGAAAGCGACAGTATGTATTTTAAATTCTGAAAGAAGAATTGCCGTAGATGATTGATATAGTCAAATTTCTTTGAATTTCCTTCTCACGGTAGCATGTAAGTTCTAGAGCCTTCTCATTCTCCCACAATTTGTAAAACCCCTACATTATGATTCTTCTAGAGCCTTCTCGTGCTCCCACATTATGCTTTCTTGCAGATAAACCCTCTCTCCTGTACTCGAGCATAAATCCTAGGCCGCCAAACCCTACACTACACAAGCTCATATCCGTCGGCGAGAAAGAAAAGATGGCAGTGTCCACTTCTCCGAATGCTCCACACTATCCTCCTCCAGGTTGTATGCACCCCTCCCTCTCTCCCTCTAGAGTTGAGTTGTCGGCGGCTAGGGTTGGCGGAAAGAAATTTCTAATTTAAGTATAAGATTCGCTACTATTTTTAAAGGCACCCCTTGTATACAGTTTAACGCTAGTGGTTCTTTTAATTTCTAATTTTGTCGGTAGCTATAGGTTTTGTTTACTTTTGCCTCTCTGTCTCTCTCTCTTTGTCAGTTTCCTTTTTATCAACCCACAATCCAAACTTTTCAAAAGTCAAAACTATGTTTGAAGGGGAAAAGACTGCATCCGGTGTCCATCGGAGGAAAATAAATCTGCTCCAATTTCGAATCTAGTACCTGAAATTTCTGCAATTTCCAATTCAGCTGTTAAATTATTTTCAAGAAAGCATCTCGAAACGGTTGGATTTTTCGTACACGCATCTCGAAACAATTTGATATCTGAATACGAATTGCAGAAATTTCAAAGTCACTTTTCACTAATTTTGGATTATAGCAGATTTGGATCCTCTATGAGAAGCTCAAATTTGAATTTGATGGCGTTTGATCTGCTTTAGATCCATACATGTTAGATCTGTATGAATATTAAAGTAGATGAGCACGAATATTGAAATGGTTTGCACGGATTTTGAAGTGAATTGAATGAAAAAAAATCTATTGAATTCAAATTTGAGTTCGATGGACATCCGACACACCTCCTTCCGATATACAAAGGTTTTTTTTCCTGTTTTTTTGTAAAATTTGTTTTGGAATTTATGTTTCAATACATGGTTGTTACCTCCTCTTTTCATGTAATACTTGCAAAATTGAATTTTGTGTTACAAATCAATATTTATAATTCTCATTTTACTAATTGATGCGATTAGATTTAAGTTATTTCTTTTAAATTTCACCAAAGACCTTGATTGTGATGCTAATTTGATGATTAAACTAAGCATAATTAAACAAGTACCCAAATTTTGTCATCATAGAATTAATACAAAAGCTTTGAGGATAGAGCGTAAATTGGAGATTTCACAGTGGTTTAATGGTAATGTTAATGTTACCATTAAAGCGCCAGAAGCCTACTTCATTCTTTTACTAACCGAGCTAAGCTTGAAATGATAATCAAATTTCACGCAAAAAAAAAGAAAAATGATAATCAAATCAATTATTGTATTAAATTGAATGTGATCATTATTTCAGAAAGTTAACTAATTCCCTTCTTTAATCATCATTAATTATTAGCTGTTTGCCTGTAGCAATTATATTAACTGTCATAATATATTAAACCTTCCTCTTTTCGAAGACCTTGATTTTTTTAAGAGAAAGAACTCGCTGAAGAAGCTTGGAAACCTTCAGGTTCAGATTGAATACAATACTAATTATTCAGATCTCTAATTTTTCCAATTTTAATTAAATAGTGATTTATCGGGATGAATTCAGGTTGGATCAATGAAAAGTCCGGATTTTTCATCATTGCAAGTGGTCGAAATATTAGCTGTAAAAGGTTTTTTTTTTTTTATATTCTGTTCTATTTTCCATTTTATTTGAATGAACTATATATAGAAATGTAGAGTGATGACCGTAAATGGTCCATTTATTTATTTTGCCCAAGTCTTTAGATATCTTAGCATTTGATTAAAATTTATAAATGTTAATTTGGTTCAATAGTTTCTTCATAATAACTAATATCAAACAACTGAAAAAAAAAAAAATTATAGATGTATTGTTACATGTCTTGAGAATATTTGTATTTGTTTTCTGTTAAATTCAATTTTCTTCATATGTGCAGCTGTACCGAAAGCAGTGTCTACTGAGAAGGAGAATGTGGAGAAGACTGTGTTAGTAGCAGATCCTCATGAAGTCAAATGGCTTAGGTATACAATTAATCAAGGATCAACAAGATTTACTGAATACAATTAAGTTTGAATAGTTTCCTTTAATCGGTACCATTTGTGTGAAATTAAGTTCCTTATACACTACTTTTTGTTCACAGATATCATATTACAACATGTTTTTATCTTTATCTTGCCTATTATTAGGCAAAATGGTGAATGTATGGTCCTGCGCGGTAATGTGTGACAAGTAAGTTATCCATTTTTTATAAGTTTATAAGTCGATACACGTGTGAGGATTTTTTATTTGATCGTATTTTAATTTTGAAAAATTAAAATGGATATCAGTCATGAAGATTAGTTAAAAGCACAAACAGTGCATAGTTAGTTAGCTTGATTAGATTGTAACAACCTTGATTAAGGATTGTAAACATGTAAAAGAATATGGTTAGGAGATTACAAACTTTAAATAGAGTACCAGTGCACGTACATGTAATTTGATTGAGCTTAATACAAGATTCATTATCCATTCTTAATTTCTCTCTATTATTTACTGTAATTTCCTATAATTTAAAATGTTCTGTGGAAGCTTTCAGTTTTGCTCTCTTCTTGTGCTCTCGATGAATTTGGCTCTTAATTTCGCAGCACTCTAATTGTCAGATTTTAAAGTTTTCTGGTTCCCTTAATATATCAACTAATTAGTGTGCGTATCTGTTAATTATTTGTAAATTGTCACCATGCTCCTTTTTTGGGGAAGGTGGATTTTATTGTGGTTTTTTAGGATAATATGTACTTGTTCTCAGTTCCCTTGTCGACAAGTATTAAGAAATTATACTTGATAAACCGATCCTTCTACTTGGTTGTTGGGATGGTGCTATGTAGGGTTTTATGAAGCTGGAACGAATGGAGAAGAAGGATTTAATTGCTATCTGTTATGATGTCAGTACCATTTATGAAATGGAGTATCTTGGTGTTGTCACTGCCGAAGCTCCTCTTGCCACTGCCAAGGTTCTTTTTTCCTGTTATAACCTTTCATATTTCCAACTGGTATACTGGAATTCACAAGGGGTGGCAATGTTGACCCATCCCAGCCTGACCCAATCTGATCAGATTGGTTAATGGGTTGGGTTCGGGCCACACGTCTGACTCAATACAAGCCAAGTCAGGTCGAGTTACATATATAATAGTTTAGATTGACTTGAGTTGGACATGTAGAGAAAATCAGAACTCAATAATAGGGACTCAGGAACGTGTGGAATGGAGTTCTCTTAATTCTCATTTTGTAGGGTTATGTGAGAAATTGTCCATTTATCTGTTATATAATTGAAGACTGTTAATTTTGTGGTTTAATTATCTCTTGCATGTTTATATAGGTGTACATATTGAAGAACCCAGCGAATCAGCCAGAGGGATTGTACACAATTGGTGTGAACCCTGATGTCATTGTTCCTACTCAAATTAAGTATGGACATTTTTTATTTTTCTTTTTCTTATTTAAAACTACATATACATATATATATATATATAAAGGTTGTACATAACTTTGTATTTTAAGCATTTTTAAATTGTTTATTAGCCATGCAATTAATACAATTGCCTTTAGATATACATCTTTCTCTATATGCAGTCTCTTTATGTTTCTTTTTTCCTTTCTTGAATTCCAAACATTAAACAATTTATTGCCTCTGCCTATAGTGTACCTGCTTACTGTTACAACCCGGACCGGCAGAAGTAGTAATTAATCCTCCCTTTATTCTAAAATTTACTGAGCTAGTTCTATAAATTGAATTTGTAGGTACTTGGATTTTGATATTGTCAAAATCCTCCTTAATCCTATTGATGGCAAGGAGATTTCCATTACCACCCTCCTTGCTAAACTAAACACAGTTGGTGGCAACCAGGGTATTGGCCTCATTGACATGGATGAAAATCAGCTGAATGGTATGATGTCTGACGGGGTCTACAACACATCTGGTGGTACCATTATGTGGCATGCTGTGCGTGAATTTAAATCACCAACCCTTCCCCGGGAGACCATGCAACAAAAAGAGATGCTCAAGTTTAAGCTTGCCAACTTGGCTCATTCGGGTATACTGTCTGACCCGCTGCGTGAGGTAATCATGAACATGATCACTGAAAAAACCATTGGGTCGGTAGAGATCAAGTTCTACGGGGGCTCGGTCACGGTCACCCAGGGTACCGGTCCCTAATAGCTTGTGCAAGGAGGATATTTTATAGTTTGAGAATGGTCAGATTTTGTAATGTTTAGGATTTAATAATAATTATAATACATGGACGATAAATAAGGGGTAAATAATGGGTGGTGCTTACGACGGGTGAAGATTTTGACTTAGCAGTTCTTATTTCATGCAGCGCACTGGCAATGGAGTCAAGACAGTGCTGCGTATGCCTCGTGTGTTGTACGAATAAAAAACTGCTCTGTTGAAATGTTTACCCTTTATGACAATTAGAGTGACAAATAAAAGGAATCGGTATAAATATTCTTGTAATTTTTGTAATTCACATGATGTTCAGGATTTATCAGCTTAGTTCTCGTGTTTTTTGTTTTTACACTATCCTGACATCAGTTGTGTATTGAAAATATGTAGCTATGCATGCTGGTAAGCATTCCCTTCTGCCTTTTTATGAAGTTCTCAAAAAAATACAGAAGACCCTAATTGAAGAGAAAGCAATGTGGCAGGATACCTGTCCTCAATGAGTCATGGAACTCATTAGTGCTTAATGATTTTCATCATAAATAAAAAGAATATCAACACTACATGTACATAGCTACTGTTTAACAGAAAAAGTGCAAAATAAATATGAAATAGGGACTTAATTGCAAGAAAGCTGAGAAGTAGGGTGCAATGCATGGAATAACAGCTCAATTGATCTCATGAGTTCAATGATGACCATGGTGTCATTGGATCTATGAATGCATAGATACCTTGTGATTCTTCACTGTTTAAAACTTTGTAAAACAGATCTCTTGGTAAAACATAAAGATAATAACAATTATAAGGTCACGTATATAAAAAGGCCCTAGGTAAAGTATGACAAGGCATTTAAATGAGGCCCTAGGTGAAGTAGACTTCACTTAAATGAGCCTAGGGGTGTCAATGGCACCCTTTTACCCGTTTATCCGACCCGTATCATATCCGAAAATACGGGTAAAGGTAAAAAAAAATTCCATTAGCTAATCAGGTACGGGTAAGGGTAATAATTTTTTTCCATTATCTTACTCATTTTCGTATAAGATAATTTTTTAAAATAAAATTATATATATAGATATATATTTGTATGAAGATGATACATGATACAATAAAATTTTGTATTTTATTTAATTTTCATAATACAAATTAGTTATATTCATTTTTTTTTTTTGAAAAATATTTTATCGAAAGCACAAATTGAAATGTTAATGGCACTTTTTTATCTGTTTACCCAACCCATACCCTATTCGAAAGGACGAATAAGAGTAAATATTTTTTTCCATTTTCATAACGGGTACGGGTATGAAAATATCTCCACCTGACCCGTATCGTACCCATTGACACCCCTAAATGAGCCCACTTTCATGAGTAAAACAATTATTTTGAGTATAATTATAAATACAGACACAAGCAGGAACTGAGTTCTATAATTGCACTCCTACCACCTGACAAAAAAAAAAACTAGATTTGCATCTCTTTTTCTTGTTCACAAACACCTTTACCCTCTGATCGGAAAGGAGTGAAGTCACGTAAAATAAGAAATACAATTAGAATTCGTGTAGCATATCTGATCAAAAGTGGAAGAGACGAAGGAAATGAGAGGAATTCGTGTGACTTTTCTTGTACGGACCGCGTGAAGTGACGCAAAATACCTTTGTTTTGGCATGGATTCTCCGAATGATGATCTGACCGTGAATTGCTTTCTTGTTTGCCCCGAAGAGGTGTGTTTCTACTTCTTCTTCCTATCCACTGTCAAAAAGTTTATTTTTGTTTCCTTTCTCTTACAAACTTAAACCCTAGAAGCTAGGTTTTAATGGCATTATTTGTAAATTGAAAGAAGTTTAAGGGTAATTATAAGATTACTGAGAATGAATTCGTTTTGAGAAAATAGTCTAGCCGATCTTAAAATTTCAAATTAAAATCATGTCCATTCTATTATTTTCTTTTCTATTATATTGAATTCTTACTTATTTTGTTTCCGATCACAGTGTAGGATTGCTGATTTTATGTAACCATATTTTCAAAATGGTTTCCCAAAATTGGAATGTTCCAAAAAGGCATAGCACGCCAAGAAAAGGAGTATCAACTTCATCGCTCCAATACAAACTAATTCTGGTTGCATAAGAAACACCTCAAATTGGTTCTTTAGATGAAATTGAACTTATAAACGTGTTTAATGAGCTCTGACGATGGTGTTTGAAAGAAAAATCAAGGAAATCCACGTTCAAAATGGCCAGAACAAAGGAAAAGAACTATAAAGCCCAAAATTGAACTTCTGGCGGCAAAGTGCCATTTCCGGCCACCCCCGAACTCCGACAAGGAGCGCAAACGCCCCAGAGAGTGGAGACGATCCTGAGGGTATGTCTCCTCGGCGGTGCCTTGGCCGGAGCAGCACCGGAGAAAATGGCCAGGCGTAGCGGATTCAAACCCTAGTTCACACCGGGTTTGCACGATCTTGAAGTAATCTTGGCCTTGTGATGTCAGCGCGAAAATAATATTTAAAAGGAGCACGAATCTTGAAGATGGGAGAATAATCCTGATGTCAATCAAATCTTAAAAAAACTGATTGGGTAGGCCCCCCAGTCAGGAATCCATTTCCACTGTGGTAATAGAATATTTCTGTTTAGATTAAGGCCGTTTGATCGGAATCCGGACCAATCTGGACAGAGGTGGAACGCACGGGCTCGCTTTAATAGTCATGCAGATTCTGATTGAACGGTCTAGATCCAAACAGATATTTTATGTTCCCTTACGTGATACAAAATCCATGTCAGTGGGTCGACATTTAAATCAAAACGGATTCGGCCTGGTGTGAACATTGACGCTCCCTGCACCACTTGATTTTGATCTTGCGCTAATCTCGGTGTATCCAAAGTTAATTGAAGGCAACCATATGGAGAACCTGAAATTATGAATTTGTACAGCGCCATCCTTTATATTTACAAATAGGACGTCAGAGACTTGAAAATCCTTACTAATGTACCCTTAGCCCAAGTTATTTACCACAAAGCCCCTCTAAACTTCTCAAAATGTGGCCGAAGATCCTCAGATTTACAAATGGGTCCTCAGGACGACGGGACCCCCAAAAGGCCAAAACCCTCGCAAACAGAGCCACTGGGACGGTGGGGCCTAAAAATTTGCTCACAACCCCTTCTAACCTTACCAAATCGCTTCCATAGTCCATGACCTTCAAAAATAAGTAACCTTCAGAAGTTTATAAACAAGATCCTGAAAACTAAAGTTTTACAATCAAGTCCTTCTGGCTTATAACTTTTTTATTTCAAACCCGAATAAGCTGAAACCAACTCCAAATTGACCCAAATAAAATCGGACACAGCATTTTCAACCCATTTGCAAATATATTTTGTGAAAATTAATTAATTGAATTTATTTCTCATACGGTCAAGTGAGAATTTCGAATCATTAATTATTTTATCCACCCAAATGAACAAATTCTATATCCATCCGTCCTTTTGAAAAACTTTTATTAGTAGTTGACTGATAAGACTCTTTTTATGAATTAAGACTAAATAAGTTTACTGCGGACAAGTGCACAGAAAATTAGTTTTGCATTCACACATAATAACCGACATTTTTAAAAATACCCAAAAATAAAAATAAATTATTAAGAATAACCACGATTTGGATAAAATTTTAAAAATGCCCAAACCGTGGATTTTTTCCACGGTTTTGAATTTTTTTCAAAACCGTGGAATAAATTCACGGTTTTGATTAAAAATTCAAAACCGTGGATTTATTCCACGGTTTTGGAATTTTATTCATTTTGTTTTTTTTTTTTTTTTTTTACTGGTTTGAATTTTTTTTATGTATATATGTATATGATGTATATGTATATAATATATGTATATGATGTATATGTATATAATATATGTATATATGTATATGTATATAATATATGTATATATGTATATGTATATAATATATGTATGTATGTATATATAAATGTTCTATTTTTAGTTCATTTCAAATAATGAATTATGTACATAATTAATAAAATTTATAACCAAAATATAGCACCTATACATTTTAATTCAATTTTTATAAATTCACGGTCCTGAATTTTTATCAATTTTATTTTTGCTTTTATTTTTTTGCACTACTAAGGTTCAAAATAAATAAAATATCCACGGTTTATTATATATACATATACATATATACATATATTATATATATACATAAAAAAATAAACCGTGGATATTTTATTTATTTTGAACCTTAGTAGTGCAAAAAAATAAAAGCAAAAAAAAAATTGATAAAAATTCAGGACCGTGAATTTATAAAAATTGAATTAAAATGTATAGGTGCTATATTTTGGTTATAAATTTTATTAATTATGTACATAATTCATTATTTGAAATAAACTAAAAATAGAACATTTATATATACATACATACATATATTATATACATATACATATATACATATATTATATACATATACATATATACATATATTATATACATATACATATATACATATATTATATACATATACATATATACATATATTATATACATATACATCATATACATATATTATATACACATACATCATATACATATATACATAAAAAAAATTCAAACCAGTAAAAAAAAAAAAAAAAAAAAAAAATGAATAAAATTCCAAAACCGTGGATTTATTCCACGGTTCTGAATAAAAATTCAGAACCGTGGAATAAATCCACGGTTTTGAATTTTTAAAATTTTATCCAAATCGTGGTTATTCTTAATAATTTATTTTTATTTTTGGGTATTTTTAAAAATGTCGGCATAATAAAGTATGATTTATTGATAATATTGAAATAATAAACAAGATTGTTAATTAATATATTGACTTGATCTTGCCCGGAAACAAATGATCATACAGAAAAGAATTAAGATATTATGTAGAAATTATTATTATAATTTTCCATATCTTTATCGAACAATAAATTTATGCATCTCAATAATTACTTTAAGATGCGTGTTTCTTATTAGCATAAAGTTATATGTTTAATTTTTTTTTCTAAATATATGTTTTCATCAATTTCATCAATATCTATAAGTATATTGAAGTACTAAATTATTTAGTGTCTTATTTAAATACATGTTAAGAAACTATCCATAATATAAATTAGATTTTTATTTGTTACCACCATCGATCTTTATATATTTTATTTATTTATTTTTACAATAAATTATCAGTTATTAACATTTTTTTGTAATAAAAAAAATTGAGAGTTAATGGACAATCAAACAAGAAAATAGTTACCTTGTTTGATTCAGACGGGCATATAATTAATTTCCTATTATTAACTAATCATTCAATGAAACGATTAACAAGCTTTTTCGACCAAATCTGGTCCAAAGAGGATCAGACGGTATCCCTAACCCTTGTTCAATAGAAGGAAGAAAGTACATGATGTATAATAATTTATGTTAAGTTTAGACTATGACATTGATTTTATGAAATTATAGATATTAAAATTGATTTCAACTAACGGCGAATTCAAACCCGTTAAAATCAATCTATTTCATGAATAATGTATTTATATGTAAAATAATAATACAAAAAAACAATCAAATTATAGTCAAATAGATAAAAAAGAAATTACAAGTTAATTTTAATACATTTATTTTTCATTATTATAAAACAAATGCAAGCATTTTACATTAAATTTGCTTTTCTTTTTAGGATAACGAACTTCTTTTCCAGCTTAGTTTACTTTGGTTTACACTGCTATTTTGGAATCAGTTCATGTTTATCACTTAGGCATCATTCTTTTATCTGATATATATGCAATTGTTTTATCCCTACAAACTCTCATATTAGCTCATAAAGCTATATATTATTTTTATTTTATGTTTTTATGTCCATTGGACCACGTTCACAATTTTAAATCTTTGCTATGTATCAACATGAAACTATATAACTATGTACAAGATATGATCTAAAAGGAATTTAAATAGAAGAACAACTATATTTTAGCCCCCATATGACAACATGCAGTTAATTAGTTCATTGTTACCAACATATATATACGTACCCCAACCAACCTGAAATTATAAAAAAAATATAGTAATATGATCAAATGAGCATATAATTTGGAAATTATAAAAAAAATAAAAATGCTTTAATTTTTAATTAGATACCTGTAGTAGTTGGCTAGTTGCGTTGGTGGTAAGAGAAGAATCATTAAAGAAAGTCAAAGCTTCTTTCATTTTTTCTATTGAAAAAATTCCACACTAAAAATTTGAGATGAGATTGCATAATCAGAATATTGAACCCTCATGGCGAAATTCACGGATCGATCCTGCCATTCAGAAAATATTTTTAACAGATTTGCATAGAAACCCTTTACAAATGATAAATCCTTAACATCACGTGAAATACAAAAAAAAAATACTAGAATATTTATAGCAATTCCTTTCATTTCTCACTCTAATTGTCATAAACACCCAGGCTTAACATCACGTGAATTACAAAAAATAAAAGAAAATCTATAACAAATCCTTTCATAAATTAACTTGACAGCCCTGTCAAGCTTTCAAAACAAAAAAAAAAGGAAAAAAAAGCAGTTCCTTTTTTTTTTATCACTCAATTGTCCTAAACACCTGGTACCCCTGGGTGTTTGGGCAAGCTAATAGGGACTGGTACACTAGGTGACCGTGACCGAGCCCATGTAGAACTTGATCTCTACCGACCCAATGGTTGTCTCAGTGATCATGTCCATAAAAATATAGATTGCCTCACGCAGCAGGTCAGATAGTATACCCGAATGAACTAAGTCGGAAAGCTTAAGCTCGAGCATGTCTTTTTGTTGCATGGTCTCGCAGCCAAGGGTTAGCGATTGAAATTCACGCAGAGCATGCCACATAATGGTGCCACCAGATGTGTTGTAGTCACCGCGATACATCATACCATCCAGCTGATTTTCATCCATGCCAATGAGGCCAATATCATGATTGGTACCAACTGTGTTTAGTTCAGCAAGGAGGGTGGCAACGGAAATCTCCTGGTCATCAATAGAAAAAAGGAGGATTTTGACAAAATCAAAATCCAAGTACCTACAAATTCATTCAATATATATATAGAACTAGCTCAATAAATTTTAGAATAAAGGGTGGATTACTACTTCTGCCAGTCCGGTTCTAACAGTAAGAAGGTACTCTATAGACAGAGGCAATAAAGTTGAGTGAGGCTATGGTACTTTGCAATGTACATATTGTTTTGTGCATTGAATTCATATCTTTGTTCTCAAAGTCCAAATAGTTGATCTGAACCACTCAACATTATTATAATATGAAAATATATTTGGAAACTAAATTTTATATTTTTTGGAATTTCTGTACTATTTTTTTTGGTAGGTAGAAAATCACTACTTTCGAATAGTTCATAATTTTTAGATCAAGTGATTTTTTAAATGTCTCAAAACAATAGTAAAAAAATAAAAAAATAAAAAATTTGATCTCTAAGTATATTTATATATAATAATGATGTTGAGTGGTTCAGATCGATTATTTAAACTTTAAAAATAAAAATACGAATTCAATGCACAAAACGATCTGCGCATTACAAAGTAACATAGCCTCAATAAAGTTGATTGGTTTTGGGCCATATTGGGCTGGAAGTGTTCTTTCGATTTTTCTATGTAGGCTGAGTTATAAATTGCTACAGTGGATTGTAACATAGTTTTAATAGAAATGTACTTAAATTTTGATATGACCCTTGTAATTTTTGTTTCCAAACTTAAAAAAGATATTAATTAAAATTTCATTGACAAAAGCGTTGTTGCATTTTTATATTTTTCCTCATGAATCTTCAGAATACATGAATTTACTTTAAAAATAGCCTTGTTTATATTTTGACAATAAAACTTGACAAACTTTGTAGTGATTTTAAATACACTGTAAATATAGTGAATTTGGAGTGGATAATGTTAATACTAAATTCGTATCTGTCTGTCAATTAGTGAATACGAATATGAAGGCAAATAGTAAACAAATGTCAAAATTTTAAACCATATCCATCTTAGACTAATACAAATACGAAATGGTTAATTCTTGAATAAGGATTCTAAAATGAATACAAGACAAATAATTATCGAATAATCATGTCATAAGAAAATCCACCCAAATAATGCTCTTATATAATATAATACAAGTATTAGAATTTTAAAAAAATACTCTTTTTAGCAATGCAAAAGTTAAAAAATTGCGAATTATTTTTTTCCGTATTAATGAGCAAACTTCGCAGTCAAATTAATCTCGACACGTGAACATAAAAAAAAAAAAAATTCAAGTTTGGTTGGGATTCCGGAGAACACTAGGGAATAAAAATATAACATAGGCCTGATGCCCATCGAATATACTTTTATGTTCTTTGGGCTCTATCACCGTACAATCAGCATTAATGTGCGCACAGAAATTGATAAAAACTCACACATTTATTACGGAGTGCACGAATCTTGATGCAATTGGATGGTCACAACACCCATCGAACTAAAGTAGATCCAACGGGCATCGGACCTACTCCGACTCCCATAGGTCTCTATAAGAAGGAGCTCACATCCCACGTCGTGTATATGTCCAATCACATGGGTCTGGCTTTCTTCCGAAATTTTATTTTTACTATTAGAAAACAAACCAAATTACTATGAAATTTGATAAATTTCATTTTTGACACAGGATGCCATCACCCCCAAAGGTGAGGCCAGCGATGGTCGACAACATCATTTTTGACATGCAAATCAGCCTATAAAATGATGAAAAACTTGGGAGTAGTCTTCGCATACCATAAAATCTTGTGAAAACTGAAAGTCTTAACAAAGGTTCAAATATTCATCAGGCCGATGCTAGAAAACAAAATATTAACACAGAAAATCTTAATGATGAGATGCTGCACAGTGCCATTTGAGTGCCACTTATGCTAAAATAACGATATGGAAACAAGGGACCACCTGTTTTGAGACTGCGGCTACGCAAGGAGATTTTGGAGGGGTTTGTGTGCCCAATTCAACATCATGCTGGAAAATATCCGAGAAGCGCACAATATGTGGTTAGGTCTGCCACACCTATCTTGCCAAATGAAGATGCAACAACGGATGGTTTGGGCAGCGGGAGCATGGGCGGCTTGGAAAGAAAGGAATAGAAAGCTTTTTTCAGACAAGAATAAACTGATGGACATCTTAATTAATGAAACAATTATCACTATCATGCATTGGTTGTGTACTATTTAAGGAGGAGTGAAGGGGTGATGGTGTTGAACACGCGGGAGCATACGTTATGCAACTCGCAATTCTATCTACCATTTGAAAAAAACAGTCATGCTAGAGCTAGAAATAGAAATATGTATGTATAGAGTTTATATTTTCTGTTTTCCTGTTATTCTTTTTCGTTTTTAGCTTACTTAGGTGCATAGTATTATAAATAAACTTTTGATTTTCTTATCAATATATTATTGGCAATGCCAACCTTTAAAAAAAAATTATTTTTGATACGGTCGCAATGTAAATTGTGGATAGAAATTGAGTGTCCGCAATGTGATCAAAATTTTGTTTTTAATATGTTTTGATTGGCTAAAAAATTTGGGCCCCACAAAATATGAGAAACAACGTCTGTGAGTAAGAAAAAAAAATTGTTGTCTGCAATTTCATGTTGCAGTCGTATCAAAAATGACATTATGACCAAATCGTGATTATTTGATTTTTTTTTTTTTTTAGTTATATTTAAACATTTTAGTTCTTAGAGTAAACGTACAATTAACTATACAGTGTGCTATTGAATAGCACTATAGCAAGTCAATTTTACTTATATTTTGCTTTATTCAAGATTTTTTTTTCTAATATTCTCTGATATAAACGTACTATTTATTTAGCACCGCGCGTCCCTCTTATGAAAATGGAATTGAGCACTACTAATATGGATTTCATTGCAAAGGTAATTAATCAATTGCAAATTTTCAATGCAACAAATATATAGAAGCTCTTTAAAGGGAATGAAAATATTCACATCCTAATTAATACTACTGTATAGTCTGTATAATACTGCTTTATTGCTATCATATCATCCATTCTCCTTTTATACATTTAAAAAATGATTCCCGTTTAATAGGCATCATAATTGTTTTTAGAATTGCTTTTAGAGTGAGGTTACGATACTATGCTTACCAGGGGTGGAGGTAGAAATTTACTAACTAGGAATCAAACACGTGCTAAATTTTTTTCTCAATATGAAGTGGTGAGTCCGAGAAATAAATTTCTGTCACCGACTCAAACTGGACTCATCTGAATTTTTCACTCTCTGACATGTGAGGTTTTTATTTATTTTTATTAAAATAAGTTTTAAAATTCTAGAAGTTTCTCAAATTATACAAAGTCTTTTTTTTTTTTTTTTTAAATGTGAATCAATAGTATAAAATTTGACAAAATATGAGAGTTAATTTTTTTGAAAATGTAGCATTTTACCATAAATTATAGAGAAAAAAATATACTTTATTATCGGTTTTTGAAACAAAAAATGGGAGCCAATTAACTCCCATTCTATAGGCATATCTCCACTACTAATGCTTAGTGCATATCGGTCCGTACTATAGCTTAATATTTTTTTTTTTCAAAATTCAAATAGTTAATCAGAACTGCTCAATATAATTCATGAAAATATACTTTGTTGACCAAATTTTACAATAAAAACAAAATAGATAGGTATCAATAATTTCAAATGATATAGAAATTTTAGATCAAGTGATTTTCTACATATCTGCAAAAATAGTAAAAAAATTCTCAAAAATATAAAATTTCATCTCCAAATACATATTCATATAGATATCATAATGAACAATTCGGATCATGAACCGTTTAATTTTGAAAACAAAAATATAGAACCATAGTATGGACCTCATTCATATTTTAGTTATACTTGACAATCTGCATAGTAAATGAAATTAATCAAATTAAATAGTTTTACATCCCTTGTTGACATTCATAGACTGTCCAACTGTATTCTCAGAACCTCATTTCTAATACTGATTAGTAAAATATCATATCAATCTTAATTATTCAATTGGTGGTACATTATAAAGTTGTGATATTATGGTCATTTTCCTGGTAATTTTAGGGGCTGAAAAGTCAGCATATTATTTATTATTCTGGTATTTTCCAATAAACAGAGACTAATATGGTATTTTATAAAAATTCAAGTATTCTGGTACTCTTCTGGTAAACTAGTTTTTCATGCTTTTCTTTAAGCTTTGGGTGTTCTGGTTCATTTCTGGTACATTCAAAGTCATAAATTAATTAACAAACAAAACAACAAATAAAATGCACACAAAACATTGTTCCAAATTTTAAATCAAGTATAAATATATTTCCCTACTAAGGCTTAAAACATGCAAATTTCAACTCTCAAGCTCTATGAAATTATGTTTTATGCAGCCTTTAATTTGGAGAGAGCCTTCTTCCTTTGCCCGAGCATATACGTATACATATGCGGGCTACCTATAGAAACAAAAAATAATACAACAATCAAATACAAAATAAAACATGATAAAGCTGGAAACCCTATCAATCAAGTAGAAGTAAAACGAACCTGGGACGTAGATTCCGAGCACGGCAAGTGCTGCAAAGTAATAATCAAAGGACGAGTTCCATTTGTTTGGCATCCTTATGCAATATTTCTCTGATGCCTGTGGTGAAACCAGCAATTATTGGACAAATTTGTCCCTTCTTGTATCATTTGCAGAAACCCATTTCTTATATAATTGAAATAAGTTATCAAGGTTGGGGCTTAAGAGTAAAAAGAGGCAAAAATATGAGGTCCATCATGGGTACGAGATATGTTTGTGAGTGTTGAAACAAGGGCAAAATGGTCATCTTGAACTCTCTTTTTTTATATTCAGCAAATTTTGTTATACCAGCCCAATAAATGCAAATCAGCTATAGTAATTCGCAAAAAGAGGCGAAAATATGAGGTCCATAAGGGGTAGGAGATATGTTTGTGAGTGTTCAAACAAGGGTAAAATGGTCATCTTGTACTATTTTTTTTATATCCAGCAAATTTTGTTATACTAGAACAATAAATGCAAATCAGCTATAGTAATTTGCAAAAAGATTTCTCTATAACAGGTTTTTCAGTTACCTTGATATATGGCAAAGCGATATAAATTAGGCCAACTTCGCTTGTGATACCAGTTGGGTATAAAAGCAAGAATGTGCTATATCTATACAAAAGATTGAAAAATCAATAGTTAGATTATATTATCTTTTTCTCTTCAAGCTGGGATTTTGAATCTGGTAAGAAAATGCCAGTATAGTATGGTTGTAACCTGAGCCATAGAAGCCATGAAGGGGTAAATCCGAGCGCCTCTTTCATACCAAAAAAGGAGTATCTGATTATCTGTATACAAATTTATTATCAATTAGCAAAAAACTGTACATAACCTTTTTTTCCCATTCTTTCTTTTTTCGGGAAATTTTATGTATTCCCCTTAAAATCCTTGAAATTATGCATTTCTCCCTCTAAAATTCATATCATCTATCCTTCTATATTTCAAAAACTCACAAATTTATCCAATTTATTGACTTTTCTATTAAAACTCATTTTAAGGGGGGTATACATGAAATTCCCCCTTCTTTTTCTAAAATTTTGAGAGACTATACCTCAGTAAGAGACCAGCTGATAACCAGAGAACTAACCAGAACATGAGTCCTTGTCTACACAACCAAAAGGTACAAAAGCCAATCAGAGAAGAGAAATTTCATAATTGAGTTTGTATTTTGAGTGAGGCTATGGCCTACGATACTATGCATAGCACGTATTGGTCCGTACTATGAATATTTTCTTTTTAAAAATCCAAACAATTGATCTGAACTGTTCAACATGATTTCCATATGAATCAATATTTCTTTTTTTACTATTTCTATAGATAGTTAGAAAATCACTTGATCTAGAGATTCTCAACCATTCAAAAGCAGTAATTTTCTAAGTATCTAAAAAAATTAGTAAAAAAAATTATAAAAAAATAAAATTTAGTCTGCAAGTACATTTTCATATGAAAATCATGTTGAACGATTCACATAGACTATTTGGACCAATCTACGCTATGCATAGTACAAGCCACACTCTTTGTATTTTTAATTTTTATACCTCAGGGAAGCTGTACAAAATGCCCCAAGTAACAAATAGCCGAGACCCAATTTGTGGCAGAGTAGCTGACACAGGTGATCTAACCAATCCTACACTAATCAACTCAGTAAATCAGTAATAATCATAAAAAAGGGACAATAATTTTATCTAAAGATGAAAAATAATTACTTACCAACAAGTCCATGGAAAATCTGCCCATCAAGCAAAGATAAACAATAGAAGGGGAAAAAAAAAGGTGAGAAATCAGCTCAAATTAAACAACAAAATGACGCTTTTAAGTTTTTTACAGTCATTGGAACATGTTCATTTGATCCAGTTTATTTGGTTTTCAATTAAACTGACAAATTTTGGATTAAATGGTTCAATTTTTTGGTTTAAAGGGTTCGGTTCAGTTTAATCTCTTTTACCGACTGATATATATCTTGAGTTTTGATCTTTAAACCAAACTTACTTTAATTTTTTTTTTCTTCAGTTGGTTCAGTTAGATTTTTGAAAACCGAATAAAATTTTGGTTTAACTATTTTAATCTGGTTTTAATGGAACCAAATTGACATAAATTGGAAAACAATGTTGTATGAAATGCTTCTAATTGTTGATACCTCAAGGATTGCAGCTGTTTGGGCAAGTTGCAAAGGTTTCTCCACAGCATCATACACTGCTGCTGTACCTGACTCGTTCAAAGCCTTTATAGCAAAAACCAAAACCTGAAGCCTGATCAACCAAATCAAACACACAATTCAATCCAGAAGCAATTGAGTTACAGGAATCTAGAAATCGAGAAAGAGAGAGAGAGAGATGTCACCATCCAGTGAAGATTGCCCAGTTGTAAAAAGCGAGATAGATCCGCTTGACTGTGGAGAGAAAGTCCGCCATTGGTGATGCTTCAGAGTTCAGATCAGAATCAGCTTGGGGTTTAAAAATGGCGAGAGAGGGGGAGGCAGAGAGTTCAAATCCCCTGAAGTAACTCAAATTTGGAGTTTATATCATAACTGTCCGATCATAATCCAGTTCAATCCGGTCCGAGATGATTGCACGGTTCCCTTTAATATTCGTGCCGGATTAGATCGAACTGTCTAGATCCAAACACGATTACTTTAGGGATAACGAATTACTGAGATAGTTAATATTCCCTAAAATACCTCAAATTGTGAGTTTGGATCCGTACTGTCCGATCTGAATCCTTGTAATTCACGTATTCGTGCCAGATCATATTAAACGGTCTGGATCTAATTTCAAAATTTTGATTACTTTAGGGATCTTATTCGAGGTGGAGAGAGAGAATTATACAAGTAGCAATAATGACTGATAGTATGGTTTACGTAACCTTACAAACAAATAGTTTTACTGGGTGCTTTTGATACGATCCAATAATAAAATGCCATCTCAGCTTTGAGTAAACTAATCGTATAATATTTAAGTGCATAAGTATTATAGCGGGTGGGTCGGGGTTGGCTCGCACCATAACTGACATGATTCTCTGATCATAGTATATATATGTACTGGATAAGGCTTTTATTTTTTGAACGGTTTTGATTGGGCTAAGATCTCAATTGAATAAATCTTGGCCATTGAATTGAAATGGAGATGATTGTAATGGATAGGTTACTTGATTTATTTTTAATGAGTAGATTCATTAGGTGATCAGATCTACAACTGCTTCCTACTTCTCACCGCTGCATAGTAAATGCTTATAACTAGAAACTAGAAATTAAATTTCTAAACAAACAGCTTGTTTCCTAATTGATTTCAAAGAAATTTAAATTTATTGAAAATCTACTAAGTGATGTATATATATGTAAATAAAAAGAAATTAACTTATTAAATAAATTAGTATAAAGTCAAAAAGTAAAAAATATAATAAATTTATTTTATTATTATTTTATATTGTAGGCATTTTGCTTGAAACTTGTTTTCATTTTTGTTCTTTCTTGTAATTACACAAGGCTTTGTGTTTAATTTCTTCCTTGAGACTTTGTTTAGAAATGAAGTCATTATATCCCGAGGCACTAATATCCATTATTTAAAAAAAAAATGTTTTCCATGCGGCACTTGGTTGGTCCAATGTTCATATAACATATACAATTATTAGTGGTACACTGGTACTTACTACAGTGACAAATGAATATTCGGGTTTGGTTTGATGGAGTCAAAAGTCGTGATTAAGAAATAATTTGAAAAAGATTCGGAATTATACATTGAGTCTGCACTGAAGATCTCAGTCCCACAAGAGAGAAAAAAACAAACAAACAATAAAAAGTTCGAAGAAACATTTGCTAATAATTTGGAAAAAGTTTGTAAAATTTGCAAATAAATTAATTTCAAAATTAATTTTTTTACATGTAGATGCATCATTTGTAAAGTAGGCGGGTTTCAACGATTCAAATTTATCGTTTAAAGCCGGTTCAATGAATTTTAGACTTGAGTTTACCAAGAGACTTGGTGAACTTAAGAACATCCTAGTTCTACTTGGGTGCTTTAAATGGTTCATTTTATGAATCACATGTGTTGTCATTTGCAAAAACTACCCAAGTACAATATTATATTGAGGAGGGATCGGATGACACCGTTCATTTTCAAAGTTTTCAAAGTCCAAACGGTCGATCCAAACCGTTCAACTTGATGGATATGTTAAAATGTGCTTGCAGATCAAATTTTATATTTTTCGGAATTTGTTTACTATTTATTAAGTATTTAACAAAATCGCTATATTCAGACCGTTGAATTTTGTACTCATCTGAATAAATAGTAAAAAAATTCCGAAAAATGTAAAATTTGATCTGCAAGCACATTTTAACATATCCATCAAGTTGAACAGTTTGGATCGACCGTTTAGACTTTAAAAATGGACGGTGTCATCCGATATCACCAAAAAAAGATGTCATCCGATCCCTCCTCATATTGAGTTACAAATTATACTAGTACCAGATAGAAATGAATTTAATGAACCAATTAAAAAGCATTCTTGTAAATTATCTTGTTACATTTTAGAACCGGATCGGACCGGACATCGACTCGCTAAAGTTTCGGATCAATGATTTACTGGTTAAATCGGTGAGTCAACCAATTCAACCGCTAATTTTTTTCAACAATTATGTATTTAGTAGATATTATTAGATTTCAAGATTATATATGAAAATAATCATATTGTTATAGAGTTCACACATACATATTGATTCATATACTGTATAACTGAATTTGTATTTGATAGAAAACAAAGGAAAAAGACAAATAAAAAAAGGATAAAAAGAAAAACACCTAGAAGTCAGGTAGCAAAATAAAACTGGTTAAGAAAAAAAAACACTATTGGATTCCAAAATATGAATTAATATTTGATTAAACAACACTAAAAAAAATGGTGCACTTATATTCTCTGTTGAGCATTTAATCATACAACTATATGACATCAGCAAATCTCTTAACATCATACAAACCATTGAACATAATATTGCTCATAAAAGTGATATGACTAAACCAACCTACTAGCAAAGATTACCAGTTTGCTGCAATATCAATTCATCTTGAAGGACTAAGATTAATCTACCATGCACATAATTTTTTCTCACAAAAAGAGGATTGATACGATTTTTATTAACCAAATAAAATTTGAAATAGAACGTACCCATGCTACTATACAGCAACTAAACCTACTCGCTTATCCCTACTTGCTTATCCCTACTTGAGTACCAGTATTTCGATGACAACTACTATTTCAGCTACAACCGAAAACACGAGAAATGATCAAATCCCCACATACAAAATAACTGTCAGACAGGCTGTAAAACATAACAAAACATGCAGAACAATATGTTAGATTGATAAGACAAATTAAAATACTAGCTGAATTCAACTGGAGCAGGAGGCATCTATGGCAGCATGTATACTTTTTCAAACAACACAATTTGTTTCCATTTTGTTGGTAATACCTCACATAATAAGTTGAGCATTTCAGGGGCTCATTTGCTATCGCATTTTTAGCTTCAAAGAATTAGTGTCACATGAAAAAATCAGCTCCAAATTAAACATATATACATAAAGAAAAGAAAATTATCAAAGATGCAAAACACATGATAATAACATTGACAAACATATATAGTCAAAACCCCTGGACATATCAATAACAAAACAAAGATTAGTGCAGTAAATATTGCTTAGTAACCCATAAAATCCTAATAATATCATGAACCCTCTCTAAAAATATGACCCCTAAATAAACTATACCATATTCGCAACTTAATTTTAAGAAAACTTAAAATGAAGGTTCTGATATCCCAACTTTTGATGCCATGGGTTGCAACATCTTTTACTGTTTTTCTTTTGGGATCTTAATCTATTGAAACAATCTTGAATTTCCCTGTAAATTGTATATGGAAGGAAAACAACAAAATTAAATTTAAAAATTAAATCAAACTAGCAAAGCAGAAGGTAATTTAAAAAAAGCTAATCGAACTTTTAAATAAATTACCTCCTCCCAAAGCTCTGTGTGCTCAGCACAAAATGCAACCACAATGTCTTTGTACTCAATGTACAAGCCCTTTTCAAGTCCACAGGAGACATGAAACCTTAATTTGCATTCTCTCTCAGCACAATCGAGGGCATAACCGTAATTTCTCTTACAATTATAACAATCCTCCTGCCACCGTTTGCATGGGACCATCGAGCAATCAATCCTGTCTCTTTCCTCAAGGTCCTGAAAGAACTCGTCTAGTACTAGAAATACACACATTATATGGGCCCACTTGTCATCGACTGTTGACTTCAAGGCTCCTCCTTTCACAGGGCAAATACAACACCTTCTTTCTTTTGGGAGGAGTTTTGAGGAGCAAGCTGAACAGAACTAATCCCCCTCTAGTATAGATTTGATCAGAGGGTTGCTATAACAACAAGCATGTACCATTAAATCACAACCATCACAGAATACAATAGGGTCAGAAGGGTCACCATCTGTGCTCTCACAGACTGCACAAAGTACCCCATCATTAATCTCTTCTTCAATAGATTCTGGAGCTTTCTCTTCAATTTGAGTATTGGTTTTGGCAAGAGAATTTGATCAGAGGGTTGCTATAACAACAAGCATGTACCATTAAATCACAACCATCACAGAATACAATAGGATCAGAAGGGTCACCATCTGTGCTCTCACAGACTGCACAAAGTACCCCATCATTAATCTCTTCTTCAATGGATTCTGGAGCTTTCTCTTCAATTTGAGTATTGGTTTTGGCAGGAGATAATGGATGCATAGAACATACCTGCTCTAATGGGACTTCATAAATTTTATTTTCATTTTTGATTTGGAATTCATTTTCGGCTCTAAGTTTAACGGTTTTGGACCAGTATGCTGTTCAATTTGAATGATAGGATATATTGTGTGAAATGCTAATTTTATAGTTAAATTGAGGGTAACTGACACTAATCTACAATTTATTAGGGTTAATTGGTGGTTAAGTGTCCAATTAGAAAGACAAAAACAGAAAATAAATTACCGTGTGATCATAATTCCTTATGAGAAATCCCGCCTCATTAATTATCAAATGAAAATTTTCATTTGTACTTATCAAAGAATTCCTTTCTTTTGTCACAGTGACCAAATATGCATTATAAATAATCCCGATCTCAAATTATAAATTCTCAAATATGCATTATAAATAATTCCGATCTCTAATTATAAATAAACCGCTATGCATTACACAATAATCCAAACCTGAATGACATTTTTCAGAAAACATGAGGTGCTATTATTAATTTTAAACATCAACTTATTCACATTAAAATACCTCTGACAAATCTTTGAAAAATCTCTCAATCTCCTGGTCAGATATCTTTATTTGCTCAGCTGCTTGAATAGTCGTCTTTTCCTTTGATAGACACGTTGATTTTTGTGCTTCTCTTTCTACAAGGGCATTGGTAAGTAGCTGTATTTATACAAAAATGTATTTAGAAAAGGGTTAGGATCCATTGACAATTATTTACATTGTACTCCAGACAATCATCAAAAGTAAAGTATAACTAAGAAATCCAACATTGTAGACAATATCTACATGGTACATTTATCATATATAGCTAAAGACAATAACTTCATATTCATAAGCAGACCATACTCAAATCACATGAAATTTGAAAGATAGGCTATCTATATATCCAAAAACATACTTATAAACTTCAGTTATCATTTTCAACCTTTTTTCTAATTGATTTAAGATATATTATCAAGATTATTAAATAATTCTATCATCAGAGCATCTTATCCCTTTTTCTGGAACAGCCGGTCTGATTCTTTACCATATAAATTAATATGCTTGATAGTGTAAATAAAAATAGGTTAAATAGTACCATTTCCATTTTTTTTTCTTTTCCTTCTCTAACGACTCACAACAAGATTCCAAACTTTGAACCGATGATTATGCCTCTTTTAGCTTTTGTGCCTGCAAAACAAGAGAATTTCAGCAAAAGAGAATGATTTATGTAAAAATTAGGAAACTAGAAGCATAGATCAAGAATCACCAAACCAATACAATGCAAAGTACTACCAATTCTTGGAGGATGTTAGTATGTACTCTGATACGGTATAACAGGTAAAGACTCTACCCTGCCAGTTACATGCATGTCAATTCTTTGCAATTTAGCATAAAAGAGCAACTACTGTCAACCTCTGATACTATTAACATGATTTTCATAAAAGAGCAATTATTTGTTTGTTTTAAATTATTTTATTTAAATTCAACTCTCACTTCAGATATTAAACCCACAAAACTAATTTTCAAACCCCCCCCCCCCCCCCCCCCCCATTTACTTTTATTGCACTAATTTAGAATTAATTAATTTAGTAAAAAGTAATATTTTTCGTTGTCTTTGGATTGATACCTAAACTACTACAATGATAGATTGTATACTTACAACCGACCTATCATTGTGTACTAAGATTTTTTATCAATTTAAAAGTGAAAAAAGTGTAACAAATTGATATATGATTCCTATACCCAAAATACACAACACCATATTTAATTATAATAATACTTTTTCATCTACTAGTGACAAAATTATCCAGAAGTCTAATTTTGGCTAGAAGTATATATATTGACAACTAATATAAAGGGATTGCAGAGAGGATAACATTAAGAAGAGTTACTCTACATCCTAAAGAAAGTAGAGAACATTTCTCGCTTTGTAATCTCTTTTCAATTTTATCAATAAAAATTTGCCAATCAATTTCATTAAGATATTTATTATTTATAGGAACTCCTAAATAAGTAAGAGGTAATATAGCTACCTTACATCATAAAGCTGAAGCAAATTTATTACTCTCTAAATCAGACAAATTGAGATAATACATTTCACTCTTATCATAATTAATTTTCAAGCCATTTGATATGTATAAATACCTCTTTCTCAGCCTTAAGAAAGAGAAGAATATCATTTTCAAAATGCAAATCCATAACATTTCCAAAATGGGTAAAGTTACCTAGGCCATCTACATATTCTCCTCTATTAGCCCTTTGCAAAATTTTGTTAAGGACATTTGCACAGCATAGTTATAAAAGAAAGGGAAAAACTTGTCCAAACCTTAAAACCCTATGATCTCCAACTTTCTCCATCAATATTGTATCTTTCAATTGTAAATGTAATCTAAATGCTCAATTTTTTTTTCCTTAACATCAATTTCAGCAAGATCAATAAGAAGTACAAACACTTTCTTTGCTATTATTGGTCTCTACTCCTTACTAATATCTTTCCCACTGGTAAAATTTTAATCGCATGAAACAGTATAGAAAGTCAATAGATTATCATAAATTCATCAATATTGTGTCTTTCAATTGTTAATCTAATCTAAATGTTCAATTTTTTTCCCTCAACATCAATTTTAGTATGAACCAGTATTGAATAACTACTTCAGCTCAATTTTATTGACACTGTATGCTTCAACCTTTTTCTTTCCAATGAACTTCAACTTTCTAAATAACGACTTCAGCTCAATTTGTGGTGCCTTATATTTCCTCTCTTTACAACAGTATTATAAGTAGTTAACTAAAAATAAAGCCTCCCCCACCATAAAGCCATGAGCATCCAATCCATGTATGTATTTGTTTAACTATCTCTATGACCAAGAAATGCTTCTTTCTTTTAAGTTGTGGCTTTCATTCATATATAAAATATATCTGTGTGGTTTTGATAGGCTTACAACTCTAAAGCTTGAACTGTAAATTCATAACCTAGCACAGCGCTCCGAAAAACAAGCAAGAAAACAATAGCGGGTCCTTTTTCAGTCTCTTCTACTAGGTAATAATTGTTGTATTAAAACTGTTTTCTACATGTTATGATTTAGAATTGTTACTTTTTCTAGAGGTAAAAAAAACTGTTACGTTTTCAAACTTTATATTTTATATTTTGTGGTGCCTTTTGTTTTATTTGAAGATTCACCAGCCCAGGAGTTTGCCCTTTATACGCTTTTGGTGGGTCATGTGAGGTTATGTAGTTGATGTGACTTCGATTATTTTCACATATGGTTATGTAGGAAAATCTTGGCAGATTTACTTTCTTGGTAACAAAGTATTTACATAATTGTATAGATAGATTGATGTTATTAGGAGTTAAGCAAACTTTTGTGTTATATATTGTTGTTGTAATATTTTTCGGTATTTTGATACAAAGTGTGATAATTATATTATGTTGATTAATGCTTATTACATGCTTTCGATCTATATTTCAATGCGTTTATGATAATATGGTTCAATGGGATGTAGGGAATATAAAAAAGTGTCGGGTTAATTAGTATAGGGATGACTATAGAATAAGGCCATGCTGAAATGATGTCATACAATTATTATTTTCATTGGTAATCCATGCAAATACTCTGGTGGGGCCCACCTTAATGCAAATAAACATGGGGCCCACCTTCTCTATCCTTGCAATTATTAAGTTCACAGTCAGATCAATGTAATATAAAGACAAAGTATTCCTAACATTGGGAATGAGTTTCTTCACAAGCAGAAACACATTTTTACCTGGTCCAATTAACCAATGTATAATAAGGGGAGTGCTATTTTGAGGGCATAAATTTTACTTTTGAGTGTTGAGAGAATTCTTTTGCTTTTAATACAATTTTGCCTCTTATTAAATACTTTCTTATTGTGGTTCTAATTAATTTCTACTATCACTTATGGAAGGGGATTAATGCCTACACGGTATGAGGTTTTTTTTTTGTTTAAATAATTAATGTTATTAATTCTACCTAATAGAGTGAAATAAGAAACAAAATTATATATGTACAAATCTATATATATTGATTCAAATTTAGAACAGTCCCAGAGCTTTCTAAATAATTAATTGATGAGATAATTTATTGAGATGAGTAAAAAAAAATTCATGGTAAAACAATCTTCTCTATTTGATCCAAGGAAAATTATTTGAATAAAAAAAGATGGTCAAATTTGATTAGTTCCAATATCTACAATTAAAATTATGAAAATACATATAACATGTTACATTTTGGAACCTTTTCAATTGAAGAGTCATTGACTAATCTTTAAAAGTTCATAATCCTTACATAATTCTCTCAGTATTCTATTTGTTAATTAAAATAGATGATTTCATTTTGTGGATATCATTTGTTGTACGGGTGCAAATAATGGATTCGATCCGGATTGGATAGTGATAAAAATCATATTTGTATTTGTTTTTATTTTTTGGATACAATTATAGATACAAATTGGATACTAAATAGATATGGATACAAATTAGATATTAAACGGACATGAAAACATATCAGATATTAAACCGACAAAATAATATTTTTTCCAATGTTAAACTTGTTATCTTCTTATAAGATATATATCTAGTTGACAAAACTTAATAGCCAACATAAGTAAATTTTTAATTAATAGATACTTACAAAAAGAAATATTCCTCTCTAAATACATATGACTCTAAAACAAGAGAATAAAAAATACAAATACGGTACATTATCTGTAACCGTATCGAATCTGCACAAATGGATATTTGAAAAGTAAAAAAAAAAATACAAATACGAATAATTATAATTATCCATATATGCTTCCGAAACCAAAACTGTATTCATATATGTATCTTCATAACTCATATCCACACCCATATTCATATCCTATCTGCAAATTATAATTATCCGAATATCCGAATGTACAAAAATTCAAATACAGATCGACGAATATTATCCGATCTGTTTGCAATTTTGCACCCCTAGTTTATTGTATTTTAATGCTAATATATTACTCTTGAAGATAAAGTAACTTAATTAGTTTATAATTTAATCACAATCGATCATATGGGTAAAATCAAAATGATTGCATTATTTATTTATGATTTCCATAAATATACAAGGTCTGTCATTTGTATTGTGAAATCTCAAATATTTTCTTTATTATTGTTATTTAATCTAAAATAAAGATTGAAAGAAGAATTTATTGAGGGCAAAATTGGTTTAAATGAGAAAAAAATTTATCTTAGCTCTCAATAATAGAATTTTTGCGCTTAGAATAGCGCTCCTCGTATAATAAGGATACTTTTCATAAAATTGTACATAGCAGGTTTGACAATAACTAAGTTTACAGCCGGGGTTGCAGTGGTCATTCAGAAATAAATGTCCTCACCATTCTCCTACAACATTGTGTATAAACAAATAAAGCAACCAAAATTAAGGTTTGATTTAGCAAATGAACTTCTGGTCAGAAAATTTGAGATATGATCAAGATTTGCCCATCAAAGATCGGATAAGACAAATGGTTTGAATAAGCTATACTATATGTTAAGTTTCAATCTAGAACAATACAATCGTGCAGTACCAACCAATACCTGGTCATTAATTGTTCTCCACATGCAGTATAATCAATTCATTTTAATTTGTGCTTATGGTCATTGTTTTGCTTAGTTGTACTACTACCTGCACAGAAGATTGACCAGAAAAATGTGCACCTGAAGAGGCCTTGTGACCAGAAAATAGAATTGGGCATGTAGATGGGCCGAACTCACACATTTCAGTGTACACTTTCATGAAGATGACACGACGTCCAATTAATGGATCTGGACCATTCACCGTCCAATACACACACTGTTTGGAGATTGACGTACCACCTAAGAGCAAAGACATTATTTACATTGCATTAAATGTTTCCTTAGAAAGTATAATCAATATTGAATGCTGCATTAAATGTTTTCATTAAGTTTGGTATTAATGAAACAAATACAATGTTAGCGCTGAATATCCGTTCAAAATAGTTGTTTTTAATTTAATAATCAACCTACACATGGTCCATAATAAACCATGTCTTATTTCCAAAACAAAGTAGTATACTACACATATACCTAGTCCATTCCATAATTTAAAAAAACACAAACAATACATATCTAAAACATGTCACACTTTCAGTTAATCTAAAAAAGGAGCAAGTGACCATCGGTAATCATCTTCATCTTCAAATCTTCAAACTATATTATACTAGTTGGCATTTGGCAATAGATCATAAAAAATAAAAAATAAACGGTAAATGATCAGTGGTGTAAGATATAGTGGTCATGGTACTTTCTTTGCGAGAAAAAAAAAAAGAAAGATGATAAATTGAAGTTCCAAAATAACAGATCTAGTTGCAAGAAAATATAAGTTATCGATCCCACAATCACTAAACCTGCTCTATGTATGAAAACATGCAGAAAATACATTATCACTGAGTTGATTAAACTTGAGTTGGTTAAATTCATGATTAAACCTTCTTTGTGTATCAAAACTTTTGTATGGAAACATGCATGTAGTCATATTTCCTAACTGTTGCTACAGTTTTGAGAAAGAAACTAATAACTGTAAGTTGCTTGTTCATTTCAGAGATGACAACCATATATTTATTCAACTACTAACCACTCCATTAAATAAACTGATGTGACCAACTCTGTACTTGGGCGCATGAACTGATGTAACCACTCAGATTTGATGTGCGCATAAACTGATGCTAATTCATAAAAATCTACTTCATATTGGAATATCATACTGTTTTGAATTAATCATTGCTGGCTTGGGATTGGAATATCCAAAATCTCTTCCTCTATAGCAGATTGCTGAAAATAAAAATGAGTATAAAGCTTTAAACCAATACAAATTTGAAACTGAACTCTTATAAACTTGTAACATTTGAATGGTGGTTTTTGCGGTAGCCTTTATCCAATCACTTCCACAAACGAGAATCTCCACCATATCTTTGGAGAGAGCACATCGATAGTTGTCTAATATATGACCTCCGGTACTAAAGGCTGATTCTGAAGCCACAGTCGTGATGGGAAGGCAAAGAACATCGCACACCAACTTGCTTTGATTAGGATACTTGTTGAAATTTTGATTCCACCACTTCAAAACATCAAAAGAAGCCTCATCTTCTACCAAATAATTGGGTTCTTCCAAATAGACCTCAATGTCAAGTTTGGGTGGCTTTTCTACCCCTAGTCTTAAGAAAAGCATAAAAATTATTATCTATTGGTGCCCGCACGGTATGGGCAGTAGCTGCTACCGAATTTGAGGTGCTTCCGACAATCCATAGTTCTGAAAATCAAACTCCGCAAATTTAATGCAAATGGTACAAATTTAATAAAAAAAAAAATACTGTTGTCGCAAAGCAAATTTAATAAAATCAAACAATACATAATTTAAGAAAATCAGTTTATTTGGCAACAAATAAGCACTCATTCATGAGATTGGATGTGGTAGAAACCTGATTTATTTAGGTTTGATACATTTTGTGATTGAATATGGTAGGATTCATGTAACTCAGTTCTTAATGAGTGAGTTAGAGTATACTCATACTCGGCTCATTAAGTTAACGAGCTAGTTGATAATGAGTGAGTTGTTAATGAACTTTTAGCAAGCGAGTTATGAGCGAGTTACGAGTTGTGAGCAATTTACTTACCCCTACCCTACAGGTAAGAGAATGAGTGATAGTTTGGCCAATTATTTTAATTTAGCCTCTATTTTATCGATACTCTGTATATAACTTGTCAAAGCGAGTCAACTCAGGAAATATCGAATCGCCTCCGGCCGATATCGTTCAGAATCGGCTGATTTTCCAACCAATCGCGACAACCTTAGTGGCAGCCTTAGCCTTATGATTTGGTTTGAAGTCCAACAAGCACTTGTGATTAAGATTCTATCAATGCTTTTAAAAACCTTTTTTATTTTCTCTTTTTTCAAGTCGAACACTTTGATGCACTCACTCCTAATTGTTGATTTACTCACTTTTTGATAAGAAGGATTGATGTACTTTATTAGAATATTGAACCATTGGTACTCAAGAAAGGTAAAGGCAACTCATGGGCTATGATCATTTTTGCAACTATTTCCCTACACTTCACTTGATCATAAACCCCTCTTGGGTTCAAAATCAAACTACCAACTAGTGCAGCACTATCACATGATCCAAAATTTAGAAGGCCTTGAGTTTTTACCTATTAACTTCTTTATGGAACTGCACTTTTCCTTGTGTCGCAAAAGAGTTGTTGTGGAGCCGCCCCATACAGCTTTGTACTTCTTTTTGCAATAGATACACTCTACCTTTTTCACCATCTTCCCTTTCTTCTTTACTTGTACATCTGCAAAATACTTTCAAACATTGGAAGTTTGTTTCCTTTTGTGATTGGAAGCGCCATCATCATTAATTTCATCATCTTCAAATGCGGCATCTTCAGTTGCGGTATCGACTGTATCTCTTCGTTCGTCACTTAATTAAGTCAACACTCTCGCTACCTTCACCTTCTTCAAGTTCAACCAGGTCATCGCGACATCATCAGTTGCGGCATGAAATTCTGTAGGGGAAGACATTCTACAATCATTAACTGGACGGGGCCGACAAAGACGTGCTGCGCACACTGTTTGAAGATTGACGTACCACAAAGATATTTAATAATGTCAATGCATTTTGCTATTCTTGTAAATTACAATACCAACATATTCATCAATCATCAAAACAGAACCAACATACCTATATTTATATTTTCAGGAAACAATTTAAATTTTAATATGTTTTTAATTATCCGAATTATATTTGTATCTGTATTCATATTCATCTGATATCTGATCCGTATCCGTATCCGTTTAAAATATGATTCGTATTTGTATCCGAGACTATCTGCATCTGTATGCATATCTAAAAAATTATAATGGATGAGTATACAATTTAATTACTATAGCGGCGACATCCCGAAGGATAAGGCGGCTCCTCTCTAAAAGGAGCCTTTCCCTTCAACGGCGGCTAGGGTTACACAGCTGTGTGGTGAGCGCTCAAGTTCAAAGCTGCGGGGTGAGCATTAAGCGACTAGGGTTAAAACCTAAAAATCAAGAAACTTATTGCATTTCTCTTTTTTACATTGTGAAATTTGCAAAGAATCACCTTTTAGTAAACGGCAACAAAGATCAACAGATAACGTGCAGGTAGGAGTTAGGACATTTACCCGGCCTCCAAGAATTAATCTAATTGAACTCTAAAGAATTATTTCGAAAATTAAACTCTAAAGAAAGTTTCTTCATGTCCAGTATAGATAATAAGATGAGATCGATATATTGTGGCACACAAATCAATGACGTCTTAATAATTGGAACAATATTTGGTTGCACATTAAAAACACTAATCACATAGACAGAGGAAATTACTATATATATATATATATATATATATATATCTAAGCCAATGCACATCCTCTCTATCTCAACCTGGAAAACAATGGCCTGGCCATCTCTTTCTCCTCTGGAGCTTATGTTCTCCATTCTTTGCCTCCTTCTTTTCCTCTATTACTACCATAACTTTGTCTCCTCTCGAAACAAACAACCTAATGTTCCGGTGTATTGGCCATTAGTGGGAATGATGCCGTCAGTAATATTAAATCTCCACAATTTACATGCGTGGACAACCGACATCCTATGTAGGTGCCATTGCAACTTCTATTTCCGTGGTGGATGGTTTGCAGGCATGAATCTCTTTGGCACATGTGATCCCTTGAACATAAAACATATCTTCACATCAAATTTCCAAAACTATCCTAAAGGGAAGGAGTTTTTGGAGATATTCGATGTACTTGGTGATGGCATCGTTAATTCTGATGATGACATATGGCGGTCTCAACGTGTTAAGCAACAAATGTTATTATCCCACTCCTGCTTCCGTGCCTATGTGGCACAGTCAAGCCGGGACATAGTGGAACAGGCACTCCTCCCATTCTTGGCCCATGCATCCAAGCAAGGTCAAGCTATAGACATGCAAGATGTGTTTATGCGGTTAACTTTCGACATGACTACCAAATTAGTCATTGGTGCCGATTTTAAGAGCCTCTCTATCGGGTTACCGACTGTACCTTTTGCTCAAGCAATGGATTACGCCATGGAGAGTTTGTTATTTCGGCATGCCATGCCGGTGGCTGTGTGGAAGCTTTTACGGAGACTAAATATGGGAAGAGAAAAGAAGCTAGCTGATGCAAGGAGAGTGATTGATCAATTTGTTGAAGAAGCAATTGAGAAAAAGAGAGCCCAGCATAAGGCAGCAAAGGGGATAGAGAACATGCCTGATTTGTTATCATCTTATATAGATGACAGCGAAACTGGCAACAGAGACAAGTTCTTGAGAGACACTACTGTCAATCTAATGCTAGGAGGTCGGGACACAATTGGGTCTGGCCTCTCCTGGTTCCTCTGGCTGCTTACGCAAAATCGTCATGTCGAGGAAAAGATCCTAAATGAATTAAATTCATTTCCTCGGAGCTTCACCTCTGATGGGATGGCCATATTTAATCCCGAAGATGTTGCAAAATCAGTCTACTTGCATGCTGCACTAAATGAAGCACTCCGGCTCTTTCCACCGGTTCCATTTGAGCATAAAGGGGTGTTGAAGGATGATATGCTACCGAGCGGTTTCTTGGCAACTCCAGGCGTAAAGATTCTTATATCAATTTACGCACTGGCAAGGGTAGAGGAGGTCTGGGGAAAAGATTGCTCAGAATTCAAACCTGAACGGTGGATTTCTGACAACAACAAGTTGAAATACGAGCCATCATATAAGTTTATGTCTTTTAATACTGGTCCAAGGACTTGTTTGGGAAAGGACATGGCTTATACTCTGATGAAAGCAGCAGGGGCTGCACTGGTTTATAATTTTTATTTTGAGGTGGTAGAAGGCCATGTCATTGCTCCGAAGCAATCTATTATTCTCCAGATGAAAAATGGGCTAATGGTGAAAGTAAAGAAGAGAAGTGCTGTGTGATCGTCTGAGTTGAGATGGACTAATCCCAGCACGGAAATAATATTACTTCTGTATGTGTGTCCGAATTAGTTCTATATATATATGGTTGTGATCTATTTATATTATCAGCACTATTTGTCAACTCAATTACTTGTATGGAGGTGTGCATGGGAGTATTAATAATACGTATGTACTTTTGGATTTACTCTATCTATTCTTAAATTATATGCTCCTTAAAACTTAATTGGGAAGAACAAAAAAATACCATATTTTGTGCTTCAATGATAAAGCTATAGCTACTTATAGGTTTGTGGGAGCAGGGTGTTCCGTTTCGCATCAACTCAAGTCTAGTTTGATGCACATCTAAACTGCTCCGGAACGCATTAAGATTCGTACCACATAGCCAGTGAGCAAAGAACGGAGCTCATCTTCTTCAATGCCTCCACTCTAGTTTTCTCTCTCTCTCTCCATCCGTTCTCGTTCCCTCAATTGAACGAACCTAGTATTTCTGTTGTTTCTTTGTCACCTCCTCTTCTTTTCTTCTTGTCGACGCCTCTGCCATCTACTGTCTAGGAACATCTATACACTAAAAATTCAAGGCTGTGTAAATTGAGGTGTCTACCCCTTCACATTCTTTGCTTGATTCTTGTTTCTCTATCTTTTTTAAAAAAAATCTTTATGTCTTCAAAAAGTCCTATTCTATTTGGAAATTTTATGATAGTTTTGTTTCATGAGACTTAAAAACCATGTGCTTTTTTGGACACGATTTTTTTCTTATTACTTCTTCAATTTGAGAGCTAGATGCGATTGTAGAGCTCTGAGCTGTTACTGGTACCAACCATTTCAACTGACTCACTAATTTCCTATTATACCCTTGATCCTTTGTGTTTGGGAACTGGTACTGTTTTTTTGTTCACTAGTGTGGTCTTTCAGAGAGTCACTGGTACTGGTACTGATTTTTGCTCCCCTTGGTACTGTAAATGAAAGTAATGAATTATATTTTCTCACTAGTTACTGGGTTTCACCTTACTGGTACTGCTGATTTCTCCAAACTGGTACACTGTTTTTGCCTTCATTGTTTTTTGTGTGAATTTTGTAAACCATCTCCAATACTGGTAACAAATGTGTTGTATTATGGTTTTTTTATATTTTGTTTCTTTTTGGGGTATGTGCACTGGTTCTATGTATGTATGTATGATGGCTATAGCTGTAATATAACAGCTGCAACGTATGTGCTGGTTTTTTACTGGGTTTTGGTTTGTATTTTTTTTTTATGGTTATTGTAAGGTTTATGTAGTTTTTCCAATAGCTATGAGGCTGTGCTGAACCTTAAGTGACAGTCATGGTTAGTGGACGCACAAGCAAAGAGTTTAAAGAGTTATATATATGATAATGTCTGGATGCATGTTTGTACTGTTATTTGGGTCTTAAAGGAGTTGTGTTCTTATATCAACTCTTCTCTGTAATATTAGACTACTTTTAACTCTTGATCAATGAATGCCTACTGTTTGTCCCTGTTGAGCAATTCTTTTATTTTACTGTCTCTAGGGACAAACAGAAATGAATACACTGAAATGGCCTCAGTCACTCAGTGAAAAGGAGATAATTTATTTAAGGAGATTGTTCAGCACACATGGTGAGTTTCCCCATGGTATTTACTAGATTTCGTCGGCCATTTTTATTAATATCCCTTAAAAAAAACAAAATTTTAACAATACCCCTGTGTTTAATTTTTTTTTATTACTACCCGACCGCCAGGACCACGGGCGGTCCTCTCCCCAAGCAAACCGCCCCCCCCTCCCCCCCCCCCCGGGCGGTCCGCTATGAATATATTTTGCTCTCGCTCTCTCTTCTCTACCTCATTCTCTCTCTTCTCTGCCTCATTCCGAACCAAAAAAAAAAAAAAAACTGCCAACCGCCCGTCTCCTGTAACGACAGGTATTATTTTATAAATTTTTTTTAATTATTACTAATTAGTCAATTACTGTAGTATTAATTAGTATTAATGTTGAATGACTGTAGCATTACTGTAGCAACAAGTAATTTTTTTTTTTTTAATTAGCCATTTATTATTGTGCTCGTTATAATTACTGAACAATTATTATAATACTTATAAAATTATTTTTTTTAAATGTAGTTTGTTAAGTAAAAGATGTTAGTTGCACTGTATATGGGCGGCAAGCTACAAAAGGGTGTAGATGGCGTGTATTACACGAAAGAAGCGACTTTTGACTTCAAGGTTAATGAAAATACCACATTTGAGGAACTTAAGCAGATAATATACGAAAAGACTGCTGTAAACCCCAACATGTATGAAATAGAATTGGCTACACGGATTGACAACTCACAAAGGGGTGGGGCGGGGGGTAGACCTTACTTTGTGAGATTTTCAATAACAGATGTGAATTTGTGAAGAGTTGTGTACACTCAATTTGAGTCCAGTGGGGTCTCCGTAATGGACATATATTTAAAGAGAGTTCCCCGAGGTGGGGCTGGACCTTCTAGTGCGGCCGGAGCTGGACCTTCCGGTTATGACAACCCGGGGTACCACCACCACTCCCCTTATGACAACCAGGGGTACCACCAGCACTCCCCTTATGACAACCAGAGGTACCACAGCCTCGGTTATGACAACTTTGGGTACCACAACTCTCCTGAAAATACTGAAGAGTTACCACCACCACTCAGACAGATACCCATAATCTCTAGATTTTCAACTATGCCAGAGTCAGGACCGGTACCCGTTAATCAAACTGATATTGATATTAATGTTGATGCTATTGATGCCATACCAGAAAGGAAAATGGAAACGGGAGATGAATACGAAGGAATTTGGGAATCCGATGACTTATCAGATGGCGATGCAATTGTACCAGGTTTATCCAGGGAAGAAAAATTCCCAATTAGAGGTCGGGGAAATAAGCATCCGGTCGCCACATTCAACGATACCACAGCTTTTGAAGAGGCAGACATTAGTTATTTTGGCCCTCGTGTTGTATACAATGATGAACTTGCCCCAGGGCAACTTTATACCAACATAGATGAACTTATAAAAAAAATTTACGAGACTCATGTTCACGGCAACTGGGAATGTAAAATACACAAAAGGGATCGAACAAGGTTAGTTATGCTATGTAAAACTCACCCGCGGTGCGAGTTTCGCCTTTTTGCAACCCCTGCAGGTGCCGTAGAAGCATGGATGATTAAGAAGTGTGAACCACCCCATACATGCAAGTCTGCATCCACTAGGACGGACCATTCACAGCTGATGGCATCACTAATTGCCGATGCAATTGAGGAAGACATTAAGGAGGATCCATCCATGAGCATCAAGGCGGTGGCTAGAACCGTCAGACACAAATACAAATATGTAACCCCAAAATATAACAGGCTGTGGAGAGGTCGTGAACTTGCAATTTGCAGAATATTCGATAGTTGGAAGGATTCATACGGCTATCTGGCACCATTGCTCCAGGCCATAGCAAGTATAAATGTCAGTACTGTATATGAGAGGTGGCATGGCCCCTTTTTTGATAAAGAATAAGTACTAATAGAGGGACCTCAATAATTCAAGGGCATAGCATGGGCTTTTGGTGCTTGTATCCAAGCTGTGCCATACATCAGACCCGTTATCAGCATTGATGCATGCTTCATGTCTGGCCGTTATGAGGGGAGGTTATTGATAGCATGTGCATATGATGCTGAGAACCAGTTGTTGCCTTTGGCATTTACAATTGTTCGTAAAGAGGATGGTGAGAACTGGGGATTCTTTATGCAATTTTTAAGAAGACGGGTGATTGGGGAAAGAAAGTTTTTCTATGTGATATCAGACCAGCACAAAGGAATAAAATTTGTGTTTGATCGTGAAGATTACGGTTGGTCAACACGTACTGGTGAGTGTGTGCACAGGTTGTGTATGCAACACATTGCGGAGAACCTTTCCAAGGCAACCGGAAATGACAAGTGGGTTCTAGAAATATTTAGACGAAATTGTAGAAAGAAAAAGCCGAGAAGAGTGGTAGAGATGACTCGCAGTTTTGCAAAGGTATATATTACAGTTGTTTACATATATTATTGTATTTTTAGACGACGGTTTTTTAGTACAATTGTTTACTTATATTATTTTATTTTCTTATTTTTCTGTAGTACATGCCAAAGGCAAATCTCTACTTAATGAAGGTCGGCAAAAATAAATAATCCCCGAGATGTCAATGAAGATCTAGCATACGAGAAAATATATCAATCTCGTGATGGAGGTTGGCGTTGGGAAATTATGACCACCAACGGGTCCGAGTCGCTGAATACAGTATTCAAAAATGATGAAATATATAAGTTATAACTTAGAGGAGACGGTTCTGATAGAATTACTTAGTTTTAAAACTTGGTTAGTTATAATTATGTTGTAACTAATAACTTATTTTTGACGCCCGCAAATAAAAACCACGAAGTGTAAAGTGATAACAACATAAAAGTCATAATGAAAAAATAGAATAGTACAGTCCCAAACATATAATACTACAGTCCCAGAGTCAAAATACTACAGTCATAACTAAAAAAAAAAATCATCTGCCTCGTTGTTTCTTTCCGGAGGGATCCCACCTATCAGCTGCTTTGCCTTTGCGATCCCTGTGTGGCTACTGGCGCCTCTGTATCTGGCTCTGCGGACTAATATCTCCTAAGTCGTCCTCTGCACCCTCCTCTCCCATATCCTCATGAACCTCTGTATACATGTGATGCATACCTGTGTCATCTCCCCATGGATCAAATGGTACAGATGACTATGCATCGGCCGACTGTGTACGCATGTCCCATGGATCTTGCCCCCAGGTTGGAGGATACGTGGAAGGAGGCGGTGCGCCAAATAATGCAGAGGCAAAGCCATCTACAGTCTCCCCTGTACTCCCACCAGCCTCGTAGTCGTGCTCCATTGTATCTCCATAACGTGATCGGTGGGAGCCTATCACCTCTGCATCTGTACATACCGGGGACAGGGCATCCACGCTAAACTCGGCATCGGCATCCCAACGAGGTGCTCCATCCTAAATTTAAATAATGTTAGATTTTCTTCATACACAGAACTCTGCAATAAATAATATAAACCGGTAACTGACCTGGCCAAGCTCTGTCGGAACTCCATATTTATTTCTATAAGCGTTCCATCCTTGGCTATTCAACACCCAGTCGTGGAACTCCCAACCTGTGGTATCACTTGCATAATTGAACGTTAACTTAGTTAGAACAAAGAATCGGAGGAAAATAAAATGATTGTGTGTGTCCTACTTTCAATATTAACCGAGTAATCACCTGAAGGAGGTGGCGGCATCTCATCGGCGTAGACAGGGACTCGTTCATGATTTGGATTTCGCAGTGTATCCTTTATCTCCCTCCAATTGATGTTCTCCCCAGCATCGCGCAGCATGCCAACTAGGCGGCCATCCCAAGCACCTCTCTCCACGACTGGTGCACTGTGCTGGAGCATTTGACATCCTATGGCACGCCAAGCATCCCTCGCCATGCAGGCTAGGCTGTATCCAACTCCTCTGATGGCTGTCAATACCTGCACACAATATATTTTCATTATTATGACAATAAGAAGTGTAATTAAAATTTATAATTTTTAATTAAAGTAGGTTTAAGTATTTACCGAGTGAGCATTGACCGGACCCCAAGGCATGTAATTCCTAGATGAATCCATCTGTCTACGTCGAAGGATGTCGCCATAATGACATGTAAGGTAGACTGACGGCATGCCGTATCTCTGAAACCATACATCATATCTCAAAGTCCCGGGACCAATACCTAATGACTCAGGAAGTGGTGGACTCCATAAGTGCTGATCCGGATGTCGAGCCCAGTGATACTCTCGGCTGAAACGCTGGTTCCAGTCGACTTTGGGCTTAGTATGCGTCGTACTGCAAGTACAATTAATTAGAAAAACGGAAAACATTGGCAATATTAAAGTGATAATAAAATTAAGTACATAGTACTTACTTGTGGAACTTCTCAGTATCATCCTTACCCATTAGCGGGTACTCCGGGATGAAAGCATCTAACCCAAACTGTCGAGACACCCGATCGGGATAGTGGTACTCCACTATCCAGAAATAAACGACCGGTCCCTGGTAATACTAGAGTGATCTCTGCTGTAATGTGAGCTGACTCAGAAAGACGTGCTGATAGAATGGACGATATGAAAACCAATCGATACTCGCATCTACGAGCATCTGGAGCTGACCCCGAACATAAGAAACCCCCCTACCAGTCTCTTCATAGCTGTGGTGAAGGCCCCATATGGCACCATATGCGGGGCATCTATCTGAATCAGGCACTCCCCACCGGAGAGGTGGATCTGGTATAACTGGCTGACATACCGGCAGATGTGACCACGACCAATGCTGGAGCAAAAGAAGCGGTCTGTGAAGCTGCTTGTTCCTCACCTGAAATTTTAACTTAAAATAAGAACTCGGTATTTATTCAACCTTAAATAACAACGTATTTTTAATAACAAAATTAGTACAGACTTACCAGACAAGCATGACACATGGCTCTGTATAAGTGGGCGAGAATAGCTCCACCCCAGTTCCACCTCGATGGAGAAAGCATGTCCCTCAACAGAGAGAGAAACATAATCGGGACCGCGTCACCGCTGGAGTCCACGAATATGACTGCCCCACACAAATCCAGCACATACGCCCTAGTATACCTACAATATAAAATAATAGGTTATTTTATATAGTTAAGATTATTGTTGAATTAATAAGTTATTTTAAAAGGTGTAATGGTACCTCAAGACCGCATCAACGTCAGTAGTCTCAGGATGTATCCAATTCTGGAAGAAGTGAGAACGAAGTGCCAGCAGAGAAATACAGTAACCAGAAAACCGTAAGTCATCCTCATCCTTCTTCTTCTTCTTCAATTTCTTCTGCAGATTCTTCGGATGACACCCCAGCAACTCTGGTATCATCATCTGCAGGTCTGGATGGTCTGAGATGCCACCTATGGGGACACCATCGATAGGTAAACCCCATAGGGCGCTCACATCAGCAAGTGTGACTGTCATCTCCCCAACCGGAAGATGAAATGTATGGGTCTCAGGTCGCCATCTCTCGGCTAGACCATGTATAAGAGATACATCGATCTTACTCTGCGGCATGGTGGCAATCTGATACAACCCAAGATTAATGAGGCATCGCTGCATCAATGGATGTGCAACAAACGGAATCTCTGACCTGCGGTGCCTCACCGTAAGCATGACATCGTCTTGTATTTATTATCAATTTGTGAGACTCAAATCGTGTCATTTTTTAGTACTATTTAACATTACGTATAAAAATTACGTACCTCAATAAATGCCAACGAGACACGGTGCTTAACATGATGGGTCCATAGAAGAGGACTGAAAGTGTCAGGATCATGCCAACCATCTCTACGCCCGGTCTGAGATGACGTACCCGCTCCAGTCGGATCCTCAAATTCCGCTCCAACCATATCCTCATATGACTGACCCGCTCCACCCAAAGACGGACCCGCTCCAGTCGGATCCACTGAGGATGGACTAGCTCCAGTCGGATCTACTGAGGACGGACCCGCTACAGTCGGATCCACTGAGGACGGACCCGCTCCAAGCGGATCCATAGCATTTGGATCCGCTCTAGGCGCTGGTGGGTCTCTCCACCATCTAGAAGATTTACGCATACTACATTTAAAAATATATATATAATCAATCACAATAATTAAAAAATAGTAATTACACATATTTTTATTATCACAACAACAATACATGATACAACTAACACTTAACATGACAATTACTAAATTAACAACATAAATTATCTTTCAATACACATGAAAAAAAAAAATCTCACACATTCATCTCACCATATTTGTAAAATATATATCTAACCAATAACCCAAACACATGAATTTTAATCGAATTTTAATTATAACAAATTACCAAATAACTATATGTGCTCACAATTTATCAAATAAACTTCAAAATAATCATTTCTTTTATTCAAATTTATGTTTGAAAATATTATTAAGTTTTATACATTTTGCAACTAGTATTTCTATGAAATTTCAATTAAAAAATACTTATCATACAATTTTTTACATCATATCACAAAGAGGTCCCTAGGCAGGGACTGTTTTATAAACAAATTAATTTTTCTAAGCAAATTAATTCTATTTACTACTAAATTTTATTCACCATTAAATTTTATTCACTATTAAATTTTATTCACCATTAAATTTTATAAAAATAGGAAATTTTATTTACTATTAAATTTTATAAAAATATGAAATTTGCAAAAAAAATAAAAATCTGCTCTAATCGACAAACATGCAATTCACTTGAAAACAAATAGGCAATTTTTAAACAAATTTTGATATACTTCAAAATAATTTGTTTTTACTTAAAATTAATTTGTATTAATATATATACATGTCTTTCGTCAACTAACTTCAAAAAATCGTCAACCCTAAATTTTGTAAACCATAAACTCTAACTTTAAATTTTTAAACAAATCAAACAATTCAACCATAATAACCCCAAATTGAACCATAAACCCTAAATTCAAAGAAGAGAATCATAAACTCTAAATTTTTAAGCAATTCACAATTCATAACCATAAACCCTAAATTGAACTATATCACATTCAAAAAATTTAAGCAATTCTACCATAATAATTTTTTTATTAATAATCCCCAATCCAAGCAATTCGATAAAGCACCCAATTCAAACAATTCAACCAATTCAACCAATTCAACTAATTGGAGCAATTCAACAAATTCGAAACAACTCTAATTCAACCATTATCGAGTCACAATTCAACCAATTCACCAATTCAACTAATTCAACCATTATCGATTCACTAATCCTAACCCTAACCTTAACCCTAACCCTAACCCTAACCCTAACCCTAACCCTAAATTGAACTAATCAAATCGAAAAAACTTACATTCAAGAGAAGCCTAGTACAGTGGTGGTGCTCGGTGCAGCGGCCGTGATGGTGGCACCGAGCCCGAGAGAAAGTGAGCAGAAAGGAGAGAACGAGAGGGAGAGGAGCGGAGCAGTGGCGGCGGTGGCGGAGACAGGGGCGGCGACGCAAATTTTTCCTTTTTTTTCTTTTTCTGGTTTGGTTCGGAGTAAGGCAGAGGGGGGGGGGGGGCGGAACTAGGGCAGAGGAGAGGGAGGGAGGGATGGCTCACGGGTGGGTTTATTAATTCATAGCGGACCACCCGGGGGGGGGGGGGGGTTTGCTTGGGGAGAGGACCGCTCGGGGCCCTGGCGGTTTCCTTCAATATATGGACAGCCCGTGGGCCTGGCGGTCGGGTAGTAATAAAAAAAAATTAAACACAGAGGTATTGTTAAAATTTTATTTTTTTTAAGGGGTATTAATAAAAATGGCCGAGATTTCGTTTGCTTCTAAAAATAAAAAGCTGTCCCACTTTTATGTTTTATTATGAACTCATCAAATAAAAATTATTAAGATAGCACTTTGGGCCTTACGGCCTGTTTAAGCCCAACTGGTCATGGCCCCTCAAATTAATAAGAAGCATTTATTTTCTAAAAGAAAAGTCTTAGGTCAGACCATTTTTTTTTTTTTTTTTGCCATGTTTAATTATTAAAATTAGGTTAGTCAACATATGCATGTTACAGTAACTTACTAACTAAACCTTTCCTTGGGCTTATAACCCTCGTTCCTAAAGGTTCATATTGGTACAGTATTGATACCGGAACAGACTGGTATAAGGATGTATTAGACTTCTGCTTCCACCAATTATCAGGCTAGCCCTCAAATAGGAGGGTTCAATTGCACTATGATTTTGTGTTTCAATATTCTTCACATCTTTGATCTCTGTTTTCAAAGTTCGAACAGTCGATCCGAACCGTTTAACATTATCTTCATAATAAAATATGTTTGGAGACCAAATTTTATATTTAATTTTTATAATCTTTTACTATTTTTTTAGATACGTACAAAATCACTGTTTTATGGATATTCTGGACCATTCGAAAAAAGTAATATTGTACCTATGTAAAAGAATCACCAACATTATGATCACTCGTTCATACAACCATGTTTCTTTTCTTAAACTACAACCCCACAATTCTGCAAAATTAAGTTTTCTATAGTGTAAAAAATAAATTGAAAACTGTACGTCTGTGCATATATTGTTAATTTTATGAGATCTGTGGAGAAATTATATCTCTGTGAATAGTATACTGAATTATTTATAAATTATATTTCTTGTATTGTATTGAATCACTGTTTACAAGCTCTAAATTCTATTTAAATTACATAGATAACGGCTCTTTTATTTTTACCGTTGGTATATAAGCTAGAAGAAGGAGATAGTATCCATGAATGTAAAAAGTTACTATCCGCGAAGATATACAGATAGAAATATAATTTTTTTAGTAGCGACGGGAGTATTCACGAGGATATATCGACAATATTTTTGCAGATACTGTTCTATTCTTGTAGTTCTAATAGTGATGGCCGCTGGTACTATTTCTAATTAATGCTCTAACGGCTCTATACAGTTGTATTTTTTTATTCTATAAATAATACAAATTATAATGGTAGCTTGATCGATGATATACGCCTGAGATATTGATCTTATTTCTTAACAGATATATACCCTGTATTTGGGAACTTGAAGGGAGCTTTCCATTAAGCCTCAGTACTATTCAATTTGCCAATTTAAACTCAATTATGGTCCAGATGAAACACAGTTCAAAACAATATTTGAAGGATAATTAATATAGCACAATAATATTTCAGGGGTAATATATTTTCAGACTTAGTTCCAATAATGATGAAATTTTTTTTGATATGTGTTATTTACAAACTTATTATTTAATAAAAAATAATGTTGAGTTGGGAATTCACACACACTACTACATAAATGGTCATTGTACACTGCACATTGTACACGAATTTGGCAATTTTATATAAAAACCGTGTAGAAATTATAATTTTTTGGAAGCCTGAAATATCTGTGAAATCTCTACACGGATATTTATTAAAGAATCAGTGTAGAAAGCCTTAAGAGAGCTACACGGACGTTTATTAGGAATTGTACATGGATGTTTAATTAAATAACAGTGTAGAAAGTCTTAAGAGAGCTACACGGATATTTATTAAAGAACCGTGTAGAAAGGTAGGTATTGTACACAGATGTTTGTTTAAATAACAGTGTAGAAAGCCTTGAGAGAGCTACGGATATTTATTAAAGAACCGTGTAGAAAGGTAGGCATTATACATGAATGTTTGTTTAAATAATAGTATAGAAAGTCTTGAGAGAGCTACACACGGATTTATACTTAAAAATCCGTGTAGAAAGGTATATAAAAGGTCTTCTCCTTCCAGCGCCGTTTTGATCAATTAATACTCTCTCTCTCCCTCTCTCTCTCTCTCTCTCTCTCTCTATTGAATGTTGGCCTGATTTTTGCGCACAAGGAGGCCGGCTCTGAGATCTTTGAAGTTAATTTGTATTTCTCCTCTCTATCTTTCTAAGGTTAGTCATGTATATATATATATATATTTCTCTTATCTTCCTCTAATTTTCTGTTACTTATTATTGCTTATTTATGTCAATTATTAATTAATGCGTGCATGCTTGATTTGTTAAGATAATGTAAATAATTAGTGTTTTGTGGACCATTTTTTGAAAGTGAGAAGTAAAGAAAATGTCTAAGGTCTCCATCATCAGATATGAGAAAAACCATTGAAGATCAGTACTAACGCTTCCGCCTAAAGATATTTACACTTGAGAACTGTAAGATTTAAATTACTTTTCTATTTTATTTTTGATTTACAGATTCTGGATTGCTTGTGTTTTTTAATTGCAAAATACGTCATGAGTTATTAAGACTATCATTTGGTATCAGAGCCATCGTAAATTCATATAAGATGCAGTAATTTTTTTTTTACTAAATTGATTTTCAATGGTTCGTATAAAAGCTATACAGATTTAACTAATTTTATATATAAATATTTTCTTTTAATTTTGGATGAAAATTTTAAAGGAGAATTTTTATTCCCTATTATGTATGCACATATATGTTGATAAATAAATTCTTATTGGAGGTGCAATATGTTGGAGACCTTTAACCAAGAGGCATCATGTCATGGATCACATGGGAGCTCCTTTTTTATATGTTTGATCTAATACGCCTTAGTTTGTATGAATTTTCAGTCCAAACTTTACGAATTTTGGGCCAAAGCTTGATCACATGGTTACTAAGTGGTAAGAATATAACTTCTATACAAATATTGTATTGGATCTTGAGGAGTATATGTTATGTGGATTACATGGAATTTCATGTGTACAAAAGGCAATATGTATATAAGTTGCATGAATTGTAATATGTTAATATTTTCTATGGTTTTCATATTGTGCTTACTTATACTTTTCATTTTATTAATAGCAATTAATATTTGCAAGTGTCTTGCATCTACCTTTTCTTGTTACTAACTAATACCAAATTATAATTGTAGTATGGACCAAAGCAAAAGTGTTACACCAAGGAGCAGATCAACGATCTCAGATGTATGTGGGTACGATGGTTTCAAGAAATTTTTTGTAATGCTAAATATGAATTTGTATAATTTTGTATAATGTAGTGTACATGAATTATTTATACTGTTGCATAGTTTTAGAATTCTGAGTTTAAAAGGCCTTTGTTTAATGTTTCTTTGTTTTAGAATTCTGATTTTAAATTGCTAGCAAAACTGGAGACTAGCCACAAAAAATGGAAAAAAAAATGACAATTCTACACAGACATTTAACTAAAATCCATGTAGAAAGGTATTTAAACATTAAAAAATAAATAAGAGAGCTACACAGACATTTAGCTAAATATTCGTGTAGAAAGAGTAATCGTACACGGACATAGCTAAATGTCCGAGTAGAAAGAGTAATCGGACACGGCTGTTTATGTAATAATCCGTGTAGCTCGATTATTTTGAGAGCGACACTAGCAAATGTTTGTACACGGTTGTTTATGTAATAATCCATGTAGCTCTCTTATAATCGCACACGGACAAATATTCGTGTGTATTTATTCAAGAATTTCTACATCCTCACACTCTACACAGTAGAAAATCCGTGTAGCTCTTCTAATTATATCTGTGTGCAATCTCTTATTCTGTAGTAGTGACATCATGTAATATATTATTCAACCATTGACTGACTCTAAGCAAGAAGCACCACTTCGGAGTAGGTCCGATGCCCATTGGACCTACTTTGGTTCGATGGGTGATCTGGCCATCCAATTGCATCAAGAATCGTGTGCTCCGTATTAAAATCCGTATGAGTTTTTATCAATTTCCGTGTGCACATATCTTAATGTTAATCATACGGTGATAGAGCTAATTGAATCTAAAAGTAGGTTCAATGCTCATGGAACCTACTCCAATCTCAAGAAGCACATGCTACAAATTGAATGTGAAGGCTGATTGGATGGGTATTAGGCTTTCAATTAGCTGATCGACATATATAATTATTTCCTACGGGCTAATTTGCAAAAAGAAAAAAGAAAAAAGAAAAAAAAGTCATATACAATTATTTGGATCCGTATCCTCCTAGTTAATTACCTGACTCAAGACAATTGAAATGGATGGCTTAGATTTACTCTCAACCGGTGCCTATTCGGGATGGCATAGGGGCAGTATTATTTGTGATTTGAGATTCGTGCCAACTTAAAAGAACAATTCTAGATCGTGTTTTTCAATTGAACTCAGACAGATAACCTGAGGGGATGCGAATTCTAATTATATAACTCAATTTTTTAGTTTTAAATTCAGAGGGAACTGGGCATGATATTGCCCAATTAATAATTGAAGGTGTATTTCAATTTTTGGAAAAAAAAAAAATTATTGGACATGTTTTAGTTTTACTTTTACAGGGAAAATTTCTCATGACAAAGTTTATTTAATTAGCATGTTTTAGTTTAAAAGTTCATATTTTTAAAAGATAAACATTCATTATTTGTATTTTCTGAGGTAAAAAGGAAAATATAGAGCTTCCTTTTTACACAATTCATGCTTTAGTTTGAAATACCAATCCTACACTAATCAACTCAGTAAATCACTAATAATCATAAAAATAATTTTATCTAAAGATGAAAAATAATTACTTACCGTCAAGTCCATGGAAAATCTGCCCATCAAGCAAAGATAAACAATAGAAGGAAAAAAAAAAAGGTGAGAAATCAGCTCAAATTAAACAACAAAATGACGCTTTTAAGTTTTTTACAGTCATTGGAGCATGTTCATTTGATCCAGTTTATTTGGTTTTCAATTAAACCGACAAATTTTGGATTAAATGGTTCAATTTTTCGGTTTAAAGGGTTCGGTTTGGTTTTTTTATCTTTGGTTCGGTTTAATTTGTTTTACCGACTGATATATATCTTGAGTTTTGATCTTTAAACCAAACAAAACGAAATTTACTTTAATTTTTTTTTTTTAGTTGGTTCAGTTAGATTTTTAAAAACCGAATAAAATTTTGGTTTAACTATTTTAATCTGGTTTTAATGGAACCAAATTGACATAAATTGGAAAACAATGTTGTATGAAATGCTTCTAATTGTTGATACCTCAAGGATTGCAGCTGTTTGGGCAATAAGTTGCAAAGGTTTCTCCACAGCATCATACACTGCTGCTGTACCTGACTCGTTCAAAGCCTTTATAGCAAAAACCAAAACCTGAAGCCTGATCAACCAAATCAAACACACAGTTCAATCCAGAAGCAATTGAATTACAGGATCTAGAAATCGACAAAGAGAGAGAGAGAGGTCACCATCCAGTGAAGATTGCCCAGTTGTAAAAAGCGAGATAGATCCGCTTGACTGTGGAGAGAAAGCTCGCCATTGGTGATGCTTTAGAGTTCAGATCAGAATCAGCTATGAGTTTGGCTAGTATAATATCAGTGTCATTTCAGCCTATATAACACAAACTCTAAAATCTATTAAATTGACTTCAAACAGTAAATCTATAAGAGTGTAAATAATAGGTCATGACATTAGTGAGTAGATTCATTAGGTGATCAGATCTACAACTGCTTCCTACTTCTCACCGCTGCATAGTAAATGCTTATAACTAGAAACTAGAAATTAAATTTCTAAACAAACAGCTTGTTTCCTAATTGATTTCAAAGAAATTTAAATTTATTGAAAATCTACTAAGTGATGTATATATATGTAAATAAGAAGAAATTAACTTATTAAATAAATTAGTATAAAGTCAAGAAGTAAAAAATATAATAAATTAATTTTATTATTATTTTATATTGTAGGCATTTTGCTTGAAACTTGTTTTCATTTTTGTTCTTTCTTGTAATTACATAAGGCTTTGTGTTTAATTTTTTCCTTGAGACTTTGTTTAGAAATGAAGTCATTATATCCTGAGGCATTATCCATTATTTAAAAAAAAAATGTTTTCCATGCGGCACTTGGTTGGTCCAATTTTCATATAACATATACAATTATTAGTGGTACACTGGTACTTACCACAGTGACAAATGAATATTCGGGTTCGGTTCGACGGAGTCAAAAATTGTTGTGATTCAAAAATAATTTGAAAAAGATTCAGAATTATACATTGAGTCTGCACTGAAGATCTCAGTCCCACAAGAGAGGAAAAAACAAACAAACAAGAAAAAGTTCGAAGAAACATTTGCGAATAATTCGGGAAAATTTTGTAAAATTTGCAAATAAATCGGTAAAAATTTAGTCAACCAAATAATTCACCAAGACCCAAAAAAAAATTATTCGCAAATAATTCACGAATCTTTTCACTATGTACTTACTATTGGTGTTATGAGATGGTCAATAAATAAAAATTGAAAAATTAGGATCATACTGTATTCATACCAGTTTGATAGTAACCTGTCCTGGTTTTCACTGGTCCAAAAGTTGCATCATAGAAATAATTCCCTTCCAGCTTTAGTTTGCATTGCTATTTTGGGATCAGTTCATGTCTGATCACATGTTCACAATTTTTATATTCGAAGGTCATGTGCCTTTTTGCAGTTATGACCAAAGTAGTTTGGGTTGGTCTTACTAAATTGGTAAAACTTTTGTTTTAATACTCTGAAGACCTTGTATATTTTGTTTTCATTTCTTGTGTCTCATTTTAAAAATTGTTGCTCGTAGGAATCTCACGGAGGAAAATATAGTTAAAATATCTCGAAAATATACTGGACTAGTTTTTCTTTATTTGTTTCCAATTTACTATATTTAAGACAAATGTGAATGTTATTAAGCACTTAAAATTGTGTTTAAATACTTCCAGTCTGAATTGACAAGTTCATAAAGGCTTGGGGTGCTTTAGAGTAGAACTAGGTGTTCTTAAGTTCACCAAGTCTCTTGGTGAACTTAAGTCTAAAATTCATTAAATCGGTTTCAAATAACGAATCCAAACAGTTGAAATCTGCCTACTTTATGAGTGATGTGTCTACATGTGAAAATTTTACACATTTGAATTAGTTTAGTTTAAAGTCAAGCGGTCAAAATTTGAAGGTTAATAAATTAATTTTAATGTATTCATTTTTTGAACGTCTTTTGACAACTTGACTCTATGCAAAATTAATTTCAAAATTAATTTTTTTACATATAGATGCATCATTTGTAAAGTAGGCGGGTTTCAACAGTTCAAATTTGTCGTTTAAAACCGATTCAATGAATTTTAGGCTTGAGTTCACCAAGAGACTTGATGAACTTAAGAACACCCTAGTTCTACTCGGGTGCTTTAAATGGTTCATTTTATGAATCACATGTGTTGTCATTTGCAAAAACTATCCAAGTACAATATTATATTTGTTTGTATTGAATTACAAATTATACTAGTACCAGATATAAATGAATTTAATGAACCAATTAAAAAGCATTCTTGTAAATTATCTTGTTACATTTTAGAACCGGATTGGACTGGACATTGACTCACTAAAGTTTCGAATCAATGATTTACTGGTTAAATCGGTGAGTCAACCAGTTCAACCGATGATTTTTTCAACAATTATGTATTTAGTAGATATTATTAGATTTCAAGATTATATATGAAAATAATCATATTGTTAAAGAGTTCACACATACATATTGATTAATATACTATATAACTGAATTTGTATTTGATAGAAAACAAAGGAAAAAGACAAAGAAAAAGATAAAAAGAAAAACACCTAGAAGCCAGGTAGCAAAATAAATCTGGTTAAGAAAGAACCTGCTAGCATGCTACTCGTAGCATAGAGGGCCTCCGTGCAACGGCTTAATATTCGACTTTTTTAACGGTCGATCCGAACCGTTCATCTTGTTTTCCATATTAATGTGTCTGGAGACCAAATTTTACATTTTTTGGAATTTTTTTATTAGTTTTTTAGATTTATTGAAAATAGCTGTTTTTTTATGGTTCAGATTTGCTGAAAACAACGATTTTCAATAAATCTAAAAAATAGTAAAAAAATTCCAAAAAATATAAAATTTGGTCTCCAAATATATTTTAATATGGAGAACAAGATGAATGGTTCGGATCAACTGTTAAGATTTTGAAAAGTCAAATATTAAGCCGTTGCACGGAGGCCCTCTATGCTATGCATAGCATATTAGCATATTCCCACTTATATTCTCTGTTGAGCATCTAATCATACAGCTATATGACATCAGCAAATCTCTTAACATCATACAAACCATTGAACTAGAATATTGCTCATAAAAGTGATCTGACTAAACCAACCTACTAGCAAAGATTACCAGTTTGCTACAATATCAGTTCATCTTGAAGGGCTAAGATTAATCTACCATGCACATAATTTTTTCTCACAAAAAGAGGATTGACACGATTTTTATTAACCAAATAAAATTTGTAATATAAAGTACCCATACTACTATACAGCAACTAAACCTACTCGCTTTTCCCTAATTGAGTACCAGTATCCCGATGATAACTACTATTTCAGCTTCAACCGAAAACACGAGAAATGATCAAATCCCCACATACAAAATAACTGTCAGACAGGCTGTAAAACATAACAAAACATGCAGAACAATATGTTAGACTGATAAGACAAATTAAAATACTAGCTGAATTCAACTGGAGCAGGAGGCGTATGTGGCAGCATGTATATTTTTTCAAACAACACATTTGTTTCCATTTTGTTGGTAATACTTCACAAAATAAGTTGAGCATTTCAGGGGCTCATTTGGTATCGCATTTTTAGCTTCAAAGAATCAGTGTGACATGAAAAAATCAGCTCCAAATTAAACATATATACATAAAGAAAAGAAAATTACCAGAGATACAAAACACATGATAATAACATTGACAAACATAGTCAAAACCCCTAGATAGATCAATAATAGAACAAAGATTAGTGCAGTAAATATTGCTTAGTAACCCATAAAATCCTAATAATATCATGGACCCTCTCTAAAAACATGACCCCTAAATAAACTATACCAAATTCCCAACTTAATTTTAAGAAAACTTAAAATGAAGGTTTTCGATACCCCAACTTTTGATGCCATGGGTTGCAACGTCTTTTACTGTTTACCTTTTGGGATCTTAATCTGTTGAAACAATCTTGAATTTCTCTATAAATGGTACTTGAAAGGAAAACAACAAAATTAAATTTAAAAATTAAATCAAACAAGCAAAGCAGAAGGCAATTTAAGAAAAGCTAATCGAACTTTCAAATAAATTACCTCCTCCCAAAGCTCTGTGTGCTCACCACAAAATGCAACCACAATATCTTTTTACTCAATTTACAAGCCCTTTTCAAGCCCACAGGAGATATGAAACCTTAATTTGCATTCTCTCTCAACACAATCGTAATTTCTCTTACAAATATAACAGTCCTCCTGCCACCGTTTGCGTGGGACCATCGAGCAATCAATCATGTCTCTTTTCTCAGGGTCCTGAAAGAACACCTCTGGTACTAGAAATACACACATTATATGGGCCCACTTGTCATCGACTGTTGGCTTCAAGACTCCTCCTTTCACAAGGCAAAGACAACACCTTCTTTCTTTTGGGAGGAGTTTTGAGGAGCAAGCTAAACAGGACCAATCCCCCTCTGGTATAGATTTGATCAGAGAGTTGCCATAACAACAAGCATATACCATTAAATCACAATTATCACAGAATACAATAGGGTCACCATCTGTGCTCTCACAAACTGCACAAAGTACCCCATCATTAATCTCTTCTTCAATGGATTATGGAGTTTTCTCTTCAATTTGAGTATTGGTTTTGGTAGGAGATAATGGGTGCATAGAACATACCTGCTCCAATGGGACTTCATAAATTTTATTTTCATTTTTGATTTGGAATTCATTTCCGACTCTAAGTTTATCGGTTTTGGACCAGTATGTTGTTCAATTTGAATGATAGGATTGTATGAAATGCTAATTTTATAGTTAAATTGAGGGTAAATGACACTAATCTATAATTTATTGGGGTTAATTGGTGGTTAAGTGTTCAATTAGAAAGACAAGTAAAGAAAGTAAATTACCATGTGATCAGAATTCCTTATGAGAAATCTCGCCTCATTAATTATCAAATGAAAGAATTCCTTTCTTTTGTCACAGTGACCAAATATGCATTACAAACAATCCCGATCTCAAATTATAAATACTCAAATATGCATTATAAATAATCCCGATCTCTAATTATAAATAAACCGCTATGCATTACACAATAATCCAAACCTGAATGACATTTTTCAGAAAACATGAGGTGCTATTATTAATTTTAAACATCAACTTATTCACATTAAAATACCTCAGACAAATCTTTGGAAAATCTCTCAATCTCTTGGTCAGATATATTTATTTGCTCAGATGCTTGAATAATCGTCTTTTCCTGATAGACACGTTGATTTTTGTGCTTCTCTTTCTACAAGGGCATTGGTAAGTTGTTGTATTTATACAAAAATGTATTTAGAAAAGGGTTAGGATCCATTGACAATTATTTACATTGAACTCCAGACAATCATCAAAAGTAAAGTATAAATAAGAAATCCAACATTGTAGAAAATATCTACATGGTACAAATATCATAGCTAAAGACAATAACTTCAGATTCATAAGCAGACCATACTCAAATCACATGAAATTTGAAAGATAGGCTATCTATATGTCCAAAAACATACTTATAAACTTCAGTTATCATTTTCAACCTTTTTTCTGATTGATTTAAGATATATTATCAAGATTATTAAATAATTCTTTCATCATAGCATCTTGTCCCTTTTTCTAGAACCGTCGGTCTGATTCTTTACCATATAAATTAACATGCTTGATAGTGTAAATAAAAATAGGTTCAATAGTACCATTTCCATTTTTTCGTTTTCCTTCTCTAATGACTCACAACAAGATTTCAAACTTTGAACCGATGATTCTACCTCTTTTAGCTTTTGTGCCTGCAAAACAAGAGAATTTCAGCAAAAGAGAATGATCTATGTAAAAATTAGGAAACTAGAAGCATAGATCAAGAATCACCAAACCAATACAATGCAAAGTACTACCAGTTCTTGGAGGATGTTAGTATGTACTCTGATACGGTATGTCAATTACATGCATAAAAGGGCAACTACCCCCTGCCAGTTAGTATGTACTCTGATTCTACTCTACCCCCTGCCAGTTACATGCATGTCAATTCTTTGCAATTTAGCATAAAAGAGCAACTACTGTCAACCTCCGATACTATTAACATGATTTTCATAAAAGAGCAATTATTTGTTTGTTTTAAATTCAACTCTCACTTCAGATATTAAACCCACAAAACTAATTTTCAAACAAACCCCCCCCCCCCCCCCCCCTTACTTTTATTGCACTAATTTAGAATTAATTAATTTAGTAAAAAGTAATATTTTTCGTTGTCTTTGGATCGATACCTAAACTACTAAACTACTACAATGATAGGTTGTATACTTACAACTGATCTATCATTGTGTACTAAGATTTTTTTATCAATTTAAAAGTGAAAGAAATGTATCAAATTGATATAGGATTCCTATACCCAAAATACACAACACCATATTTACTTATAATAATACTTTTTCATCTACTAGTGACAAAATTATCCAGAAATCTAATTTTGGCTAGAAGTATATATATTGATAACCAATATAAAGGGATTGCAGAGAGGATAACATTAAGAAGAGTTACTCTACCTCCTAAAGAAAGTAGAGAACATTTCCCGCTTTGTAATCTCTTTTCAATTTTATCTATCAAAATTTGCCAATCAATATCATTAAGATATTTATTATTTATAGAATCTCCTAAATAAGTAAGAGATAATATAGCTACCTTACATCATAAAACTGAAGCAAATGTATTATTCTCTAAATCAGATAAATTGAGAGGATACATTTCTCTCTTATCATAATTAATTTTCAAGTCATTTGATATGTATAAGTACCTCTTTCTCAGCCTTAAGAAAGAGAAGAATATCATTTTCAAAATGCAAATCCATAACATTTCCAAAATTGGTAAAGTTACCTAGGCCATCTACATATTCTCCTCTATTAGCCCTTTGCAAAATTTTGTTAAGGACATTTGCACAGCATAGTTATAAAAGAAAGGGGAAAAACTTGTCCAAACCTTAAAACCCTATGATCTCCAACTTTCTCCATCAATATTGTATCTTTCAATTGTAAATGTAATCTAAATGCTCAATTTTTTTTTCCTTAACATCAATTTCAGCAAGATCAATAAGAAGTACAAACACTTTCTTTGCTATTATTGGTCTCTACTCCTTACTAATATCTTTCCCACTGGTAAAATTTTAATTGCATGAAACAGTATAGAAAGTCAATAGATTATCATAAATTCATCAATATTGTGTCTTTCAATTGTTAATCTAATCTAAATGTTCAATTTTTTTCTCTCAACATCAATTTTAGTATGAATCAGTATTGAATAACTACTTCAGCTCAATTTTATTGACACTGTATGCTTCAACCTTTTCCTTTCCAATGAACTTCAACTTTCTAAATAACGACTTCAGCTCAATATGTGGTGCCTTATATTTCCTCTCTTTACAACAGTATTATAAGTAGTTAACTAAAAATAAAGCCTCCCCCACCATAAAGCCATGAGCATCCAATCCATGTATGTATTTGTTTAACTATCTCTATGACCAAGAAATGCTTCTTTCTTTTAAGTTGTGGCTTTCATTCATATATAAAATATATCTGTGTGATTTTGATAGGCTTACAACTCTAAAGCTTGAGCTGTAAATTCATAACCTAGCACAGCGCTCCGAAAAACAAGCAAGAAAACAATAGCGGGTCCTTTTTCTGTCTCTTCTACTAGGTAATAATTGTTGTATTAAAACTGTTTTCTACATGTTATGATTTAGAATTGTTACTTTTTCTAGAGGTAAAAAAAACTGTTACGTTTTCAAACTTTATATTTTATATTTTGTGGTGCCTTTTGTTTTATTTGAAGATTCACCAGCCCAGGAGTTTGCCCTTTATACGCTTTTGGTGGGTCATGTGAGGTTATGTAGTTGATGTGACTTCGATTATTTTCACATATGGTTATGTAGGAAAATCTTGGCAGATTTACTTTCTTGGTAACAAAGTATTGACATAATTGTATAGATAGATTGATGTTATTAGGAGTTAAGCAAACTTTTGTGTTATATATTGTTGTTGTAATGTTTTTCAGAATTTTGGTACAAAGTGTGATAATTATATTATGTTGATTAATGCTTATTACATGCTTTCGATCTATATTTCAATGCGTTTATGATAATATGGTTCAATGGGATGTTGGGAATGTAAAAAAGTATCGGGTTGGTACAGGGATGACTATAGAATAAGGCCATGCTGAAATGAAGCCATACAAGATTATTATTTTCATTAGTAATCCATGCAAATACTCTGGTGGGGCCCACCTTAATACAAATAAACAGGGGGGCCCACCTTCTCTATCCTTGCAATTATTAAGTTCACAATCAGATCAATGTAATATAAAGACAAAGCATTCCTAACATTGGGAATGAGTTTCTTCACAAGCAGAAACACATCTTTACCTGGTCCAACCAATGTATAATAAGGAGAGTGTTATTTTGAGGGCATAAATTCTACTTTTGAGTGTTGAGAAAATTCTTTTGCTTTTAATACAATTTTGTCCCTTATTAAATACTTTCTTATTGTGGTTCTAATTAATTTCTACTATCACTTATGGAAGGGAAATTAATGTCTACACGGTATGAAGTTTTTTTTTTTGTTTAAATAATTAATGTTATTAATTCTACCTAATACAGTGAAATAAGAAACAAAATTATATATGTACAAATCTATATTGATTCAAATTTAGAACAGTCCCAAAGCTTTCTAAGTAATTCATTGAGATTAGTAAAAAAAATTCATGGTAAAACAAATTCTTCTCTATTTGATCCAAGGAAAATTATTTGAATAAAAAAAGATGGTCAAATTTGATTAGTTCCAATATGTACAATTAAAATTATGAAAATATATATAACATGTTACATATTGGAAACTTTTCAATTGAAGAGTCATTGACTAATCTTTAAAAATTCATAATCCTTACATAATTCTCTCAGTATTATATTGTTAATTAAAATAGATGATTTCATTTTGTGGATATCATTTGTTGTACGGGTGCAAATGGATTCGATCCGAATTGGATAGTGATAAAAATCATATTTGTATTTGTTTTTATTTTTTCGATACAATTATAGATACAGATTGGATACTAAATAGATATGGATACAAATTAGATATTAAACGGACATGAAAACTTATCAGATATTAAACCTACAAAATAATATTTTTTTCCAATGTTAAACTTGTTATCTTCTTATAAGATATATATCTAGTTGACAAAACTTAATAGCCAACATAAGTAAATTTTTAATCAATAGATACTTACAAAAAGAAATATTCCTCTCTAAATATATATGATTCTAAAACAAGAGAATAAAAAAAATACAAATACGTTACATTATCTGTAACCATATCGAATCTGCACAAATGGATATTTGAAAAGTAATAAAAAATAATACAAATACGAATAATTATAATTATCCGTATATGCTTCCGAAACCAAAACTGTATTCATATATGTATCTTCATAACTCATATATGCACCCGTATTCATAACCTAGCTATCTGCAAATTATAATTATCCGAATACCCGAATGTACAAAAATTCAAATACAGATCGACGAATATTATCCGATCTGTTTGCAATTTTGCACCCCTAGTTTATTATATTAATTTTAATGCTAATATATTACTCTTGAAGATAAAGTAACTTAATTAGTTTATAATTTAATCATGATCGATCATATGGGTAAAATCAAAATGATTGCATTATTTATTTATGATTTTCATAAAATACAAGGTCTGTCATTTGTATTGTGAAGTCTCAAATATTTTCTTTATTAATAGTTATCTAATCTAAAATAAAGATTGGAAGAAGAATTTATTGAGGACCAAATTGGTTTAAATGAGAAAAAAATTCTCTTAGCTCTCAATAATAAATTTTTTGCGCTTAGAATAGAGCTCCTGGTATAATAAGGATACTCTTCATAAAATTGTACATAGCAGGTTTGACAATAACTGAGTTTACAGCCGGGGTTGTAGTGGTCATTCAGAAAATGTCCTCACCATTCTCCTACAGCATTGTGTATAAACAAATAAAGCAACCAAAATTAAGTTTTGATTTAGCAAATGAACTTCTGGTCAGAAAATTTGAGATATGATCAAGATTTGCCCATCAAAGAGCGGATAAGACAAATGGTTTGAATAAGCTATAATATATGTTAAGTTTCAATCTAGAACAATACAATCGTGCAGTACCAACCAATACCTGGTCATTAATTGTTCTCCACATGCAGTATAATCAATGCATTTTAATTTGTGCTTATGGTCATTGTTTTGCTTAGTTGTACTACTACCTGCACAAAAGATTTACCAGAAAAATGTGCACCTGAAGAGGCATTGTGACCAGAAAATAGAATTGGGCATGTAGATGGGCCGAACTCACACATTTCAGTGTACACTTTCATGAAGATGACACGTCGACGTCCAATTAATGGATCTGGACCATTCACCGTCCAATTAGAATTAGAATTAGTGGATCTGGACCATTCACCGTCCAATTAATTTGGATCTGGAGCATTCACCGTCCAATTAATTTGGATACACTACACACACTGTTTGGAGATTGACGTACCACCTAAGACTAAGAGCAAAGATATTATTTAATAATGACAATGCAGTTTGCTGCTTTGTAAAAGAGTACTAACATATTTATCAGTCATAAAAAAAGAAACCAGCATTATTTATCCGACCTACATATAATTTATTTTCATGAAACAATTTAATTTACCAATATTGTTCTAAATTATCCGAATTATATTTGTATTTGTTCGATATCCGATTTGTATTCATATCCATTTAAAATATGATATGTATTCGTATCCGAAACTATATGTATCTAAAAAAATTATATTTAGTTTAGTTTTGTATCCAAACATGAGGTCCAAACATGGCTGATGTTGTGGTTAATTGGTAAGTGAAATTAAATATCGGTTACCTATTAAGCAATACATGAGGTCCAAGTCCAAACTTGTGGTAAGTGATACATGAGGTCCAAATCATGGTTCTGAAAATCGAAATCGGATCGGAATCAGTCACTTGACCGTAGAATTAAAATTGAAAAAATCGGTCAGACTTGACTGAATTGAATCAGAAACTCAAATTTTCAGAAGCTTGTTTTGTACTAGAAAAATCAGAAAAATAATAGAAAAAATTAATTAATCATAAAATATTATTAAGACAAGATTACACTCAAATAATATACTAATATAATATAATACAATAAAAATAAAGGAGGGTGCAAATGCCTCCATCATGCCTCTATTTTTAAGAACTTTAATAACTCAATATTTAAAGCTTAAAAGTCAAAATAAAATTATTGGATATGATCTACATCATTTTATCTATGCACGTGTAAAAAATTATGATATTTCAACTTTGTTTTAGTTGTCATCAAGAGCTTGTAAAAATGTACTAATCTGGATAATTTCTAGACGTTGATTTTTTCAAATGATTGATTTGTTCAAAAAAATAATTCGAAATGTGATATTTTTGTTATGAGCACATAAATAAAATAACATGGATCATATCTAATGGTTTCATTTTGACGTTTATGATTTAAATTTTGATTTATTGACGCTTTTAAAAATAAAGGCATGGTGAAGACACAAAAAAATGGAGGCATTTGAACCCTCCTCATAAAAATATATAAGAATTTATAATAAAATTAATTAATTAATAATATTTTTTAAGAAAATTAATCTCATATAGTATGATTGTACACAGTGATTCAATTTGTTCTTATGTTTTACATAATATGTAAATTTGTGGAAGCATTTTATATTATAATAGAAAAATAGAAACAGAATAATAGTAAAGATTGTCAATATAAAATGATTCTCAAATTTTTGTTGGTTTATTTTGTATAAACGGATAACAGTAACAAAATTTCCCTTAATTAATTGTGGTCTTAAAATATTAAAGGAGTTGTCCAAATTTGTACCATTGCATTAAATGTTTCCTTAGAAAGTATAATCAATATTGAATGCTGCATTAAATATTTTCATTAAGTTTGATATTAATGAAATAAATACAATGTTAGCGCTGAATATCCTTTCAAAATAGTTGTTTTTAATTTAATAATCAACCTGCACATGGTCCATAATAAACCATGTCTTATTTCCAAAACAAAGTAGTATACTACACATATACCTAGTCCATGCCAACACAAACAATACATATCTAAAACATGTCACACTTTCAGTTAATCAAAAAAGGAGCAAGTGACCATCGGTAATTATCTTCATCTTCAAATCTTCAAACTATATTATACTAGTTGGCATTTGGCAATAGATCATAAAAAATAAAAATAAAAAGGGTAAATGATCAGTGATGTAAGATATAGTGGTCATGGCACTTTCTTTGCGAGAAAAAAAAAGATGATAAATTGAAGTTCCAAATTAACAAATCAAGTTGCAAGAAAATATAAGTTATCTATCCCACAATCACTAAACCTCTCTATGTATATCACTGAGTTGATTAAACTTGAGTTGGTTAAATTCATGATTAAACCTTCTTTGTGTATCAAAACTTTTGTATGGAAACATGTGCTCATATTTCCTAACTGTTGCTACAGTTTTGAGAAAGAAACTAATAACTGTAATTTGCTTGTTCATTTCAGAGATGACAACTATATATTTATTCAACTACTAACCACTCCATGCATTAAATAAACTGATGTGACCAACTAAGTATATTCTCTGTACTTGGGCGCATGAACTGATGTAACCACTCAGATTTGATGTGCGCATAAACTGATGCTAATTCATAAAAATCTACTTCATATTGGAATATCATACTGTTTTGAATTAATCATTGCTCGCTTGGGATTGGAATATCCAAAATCTCTTCCTCTATAGCAGATTGCTGAAAATAAAAATGAGTATAAAGCTTTAAACGAATACAAATTTGAAACTGAACTCTTATATACTTGTAACGTTTGAATGGTGGTTTTTGAGGTAGTCTTTATCCAATCACTTCCACAAACGAGAATCTCCACCATATCTTTGGAGAGAGAACATCGATAGTCATCTAATTTATGACCTCCTGTACTAAAGGCCGATTATGAAGCCACAATCGTGATGGGAAGGCAAAGAACATCGCGTGCCAACTTGCTTTGATTAGGATACTTGTTGAAATTTTGATTCCACCACTTCAAAACATTAAAAGAAGCCTCATCTTCTACCAAATAATTGGGTTCTTCCAAATAGACCTCAATGTCATGTTTGGGTGGCTTTTCTACCCCTAGTCTTAAGAAAAGCATAAAAATTATCATCTATTGGTGCCCGCACGGTATGGGCAGTAGCTGCTACCGAATTTGAGGTGCTTCCGACAATCCATGGTTCTGAAAATCAAACTCCGCAAATTTAATGCAAATGGTACAAATTTAATAATAAAAAAAAACACTGTTGTCGCAAAGCAAATTAGTCCATAAGCAAATTTAATAAAATCAAACAGTACATAATTTAAGAAAATTAGTTTATTTGGCAACAAATAAGCACTCATTCATGAGATTGGATGTGGTAGAAACCTGATTTATTTAGATTTGATACATTTTGGGATTGAATATGGCAGGATTTATGTAACTCAGTTCTTAATGAGTGAGTTGGAGTATGCTCATGCTTTGTTCATTAAGTTAACGAGCGAGTTAATAATGAGTGAGTTGTTAATAAACTTTTAGCAAGCGATTTATGAGCGAGTCACGAGTTGTGAGCAATTTACTTACTCCTACCATATAGGTAAGAGAATGAGTGATAGTTCAGCCAATTATTTTAATTTAGCCTCTATTTTATCGATACTATGTATATAACTTGTCAAAGCGAATCAACTCGAGAAATATCGAATCGCCTCCGGCTGATACCGTTCTAACTCGGCCGATTTTCCAAGCAATCGCGACAACCTTAGCGGCAACCTTAGCCTTAGCCACTTGTAACCAATGATTTGGTTTGAAGTCCAACAATCACTTGTGATTAAGATTCTATCAATGCTTTCAAAAACCTTTTTTATCTTCTCTTTTTTCAAGTCGAACACTTTGATGCACTCACTCCTAATTGTTGATTTATTCACTCTTTGATAATAAGGATTGATGTACTTCATTAGAACATTGAACCATTGGTACTCAAGAAAGGTAAAGGGAAACTCATGGGCTATGATCATTTTTGCAACTATTTCCCTACACTTCACTTGATCATAAACCCCTCTTGGGTTCAAAATCAAACTACCAACTAGTGCAGCACTATTACATAATTCAAAATTTAGAAGGCCTTGAGTTTTTACTTATTAACTTCTTTATGGAACTGCACTTTTCCTTGTGTCGCAAAAGAGTTGTTGTGGGGCCGCCCATACAGCTTTGTACTTCTTTTTGCAATAGATACTCTACATACCTTTTTCACCATCTTCCCTTTCTTCTTTACTTGTACATCAGTAAAATACTTTCAAACATCAGAAGTTTGTTTCCTTTTGTGATTGGAAGCGCCATCATCATTAATTTCATCATCTTCAAATGCGGCATCTTCAGTTGCGATATCGACTGTATCTCTTTGTTCGTCACTTAAGTCAACACTCTCGCTACCTTCACCTTCTTCAAGTTCAACCAGGACATCGCGACATCATCAGTTGCAGCATGAAATTCTGTAGGTGAAGACATTCTACAATCATTAACTGGACGGGGCCAGAACAAGACAAAGACGTGCTGCGCACACACTGTTTGAAGATTGACGTACCACAAAAATATCTAATAATGTGAATGCATTTTGCTATTCTTGTAAATTACAATACCAACATATTCATCAATCATCAAAAAAGAACCAACATACATATATTTTTATTTTCAGGAAACAATTTAAATTTTAATATTGTTTTTAATTATCCGAATTATATTTGTATCTGTATTCATATCCATCCGATATCTGATCTGTATCCGTATCCGTTTAAAATATGATTCGTATTTGTATGCGAGACTATCTGCATCTGTATGCATATCTGAAAAATTATAATGGATGAGTATACAATTTAATTACTATAGCAGCGACATCCCGAAGGATAAGGCGGCTCCTCTCTAAAAGGAGCCTTTCCCTTCAACGGCGGCTAGGGTTACGCAGCTGCGTGGTGAGCACTCAAGTTCAAAGCTGCAGGGTGAGCATTAAGCGACTAGGGTTAAAACTTAAAAATCAAGAAACTTATTGCATTTCTCTTTTTTACATTGTGAAATTTGCAAAGAATCACCTTTTAGTAAACGGCAACAAAGATCAACAGATAACGTGCAGGTAGGAGTTAGGACATTTACCCGGCCTCCAAGAATTAATCTAATTGAACTCTAAAGAATTATTTCGAAAATTAAACTCTAAAGAAAGTTTCTTCATGTCCAGTATAGATAATAAGATGAGATCGATATATTGTGGCACACAAATCAATGACGTCTTAATAATTGGAACAATATTTGGTTGCACATTAAAAACACTAATCACATAGACAGAGGAAATTACTATATATATATATATATATATATCTAAGCCAATGCACATCCTCTCTATCTCAACCTGGAAAACAATGGCCTGGCCATCTCTTTCTCCTCTGGAGCTTATGTTCTCCACTCTTTGCCTCCTTCTTTTCCTCTATTACTACCATAACTTTGTCTCCTCTCGAAACAAACAACCTAATGTTCCGGTGTATTGGCCATTAGTGGGAATGATGCCGTCAGTAATATTAAATCTCCACAATTTACATGCGTGGACAACCGACATCCTATGTAGGTGCCATTGCAACTTCTATTTCCGTGGTGGATGGTTTGCGGGCATGAATCTCTTTGGCACATGTGATCCCTTGAACATACAACATATCTTCACATCAAATTTCCAGAACTATCCTAAAGGGAAGGAATTTTTGGAGATATTCGATGTACTTGGTGATGGCATCATTAATTCTGATGCTGACAAATGGCGGTCTCAACGTGTTAAGCAGCAAATATTATTATCCCACTCTCGCTTCCGTGCCTATGTGGCACAGTCAAGCCGGGACATAGTGGAGAAGGCACTCCTCCCATTCTTGGCCCATGCATCCAAGCAAGGTCAATCTATAGACATGCAAGATGTGTTTATGCGGCTAACTTTCGACATAAGTACCAAAATAGTCATTGGTTCTGATCCTAAGAGCCTCTCTATCGGGTTACCGACTGTACCTTTTGCTCGAGCAATGGATGATGCCATGGAGAGTTTGTTATTTCGGAATGTCGTGCCAGTGCCTGTGTGGAAGCTTTTACAGAGACTAAATATGGGAAGAGAAAAGAAGCTAGCTGATGCAAGGAGAGTGATTGATCAATTTGTTGAAGAAGCAATTGAGAAAAAGAGAGCCCAGAATAAGGCAGCAAAGGGGATAGAGAACATGCCTGATTTGTTATCATCTTATATAGATGACAGCGAAACCGGCAACAGAGACAAGTTCTTGAGAGACACTACTGTCAACCTAATGCTAGGAGGTCGTGACACAATTGGTTCTGGCCTCTCGTGGTTCCTCTGGCTGCTTACGCAAAATCGTCATGTCGAGGAAAAGATCCTAAATGAATTAAATTCATTTCCTCGGAGCTTCACCTCTGATGGGATGGCCATATTTAATCCCGAAGAGGTTGCAAAATCAGTCTACTTGCATGCTGCACTAAATGAAGCACTCCGGCTCTTTCCACCGGTTCCATTTGAGCATAAAGGGGTGTTGAAGGATGATATGCTACCGAGCGGTTTCTTGGCAACTCCTGGCATAAAGATTCTTATATCAATTTATGCACTGGCAAGGATAGAGGAGGTCTGGGGAAAAGATTGCTCAGAATTCAAACCTGAACGGTGGATTTCTGACAACAACAAGTTGAAATACGAGCCATCATATAAGTTTATGTCTTTTAATACTGGTCCAAGGACTTGTTTGGGAAAGGACATGGCTTATACTCTGATGAAAGCAGCAGGGGCTGCACTGGTTTATAATTTTTATTTTGAGGTGGTAGAAGGCCATGTCATTGCTCCGAAGCAATCTATTATTCTCCAGATGAAAAATGGGCTAATGGTGAAAGTAAAGAAGAGAAGTGCTGTGTGATCGTCTGAGTTGAGATGGACTAATCCCAGCACGGAAATAATATTACTTCTGTATGTGTGTCCGAATTAGTTCTATATATATATGGTTGTGATCTATTTATATTATCAGCACTATTTGTCAACTCAATTACTTGTATGGAGGTGTGCATGGGAGTATTAATAATACGTATGTACTTTTGGATTTACTCTATCTATTCTTAAATTATATGCTCCTTAAAACTTAATTGGGAAGAACAAAAAAATACCATATTTTGTGCTTCAATGATAAAGCTATAGCTACTTATAGGTTTGTGGGAGCAGGGTGTTCCGTTTCGCATCAACTCAAGTCTAGTTTGATGCACATCTAAACTGCTCCGGAACGCATTAAGATTCGTACCACATAGCCAGTGAGCAAAGAACGGAGCTCATCTTCTTCAATGCCTCCACTCTAGTTTTCTCTCTCTCTCTCCATCCGTTCTCGTTCCCTCAATTGAACGAACCTAGTATTTCTGTTGTTTCTTTGTCACCTCCTCTTCTTTTCTTCTTGTCGACGCCTCTGCCATCTACTGTCTAGGAACATCTATACACTAAAAATTCAAGGCTGTGTAAATTGAGGTGTCTACCCCTTCACATTCTTTGCTTGATTCTTGTTTCTCTATCTTTTTTAAAAAAAATCTTTATGTCTTCAAAAAGTCCTATTCTATTTGGAAATTTTATGATAGTTTTGTTTCATGAGACTTAAAAACCATGTGCTTTTTTGGACACGATTTTTTTCTTATTACTTCTTCAATTTGAGAGCTAGATGCGATTGTAGAGCTCTGAGCTGTTACTGGTACCAACCATTTCAACTGACTCACTAATTTCCTATTATACCCTTGATCCTTTGTGTTTGGGAACTGGTACTGTTTTTTTGTTCACTAGTGTGGTCTTTCAGAGAGTCACTGGTACTGGTACTGATTTTTGCTCCCCTTGGTACTGTAAATGAAAGTAATGAATTATATTTTCTCACTAGTTACTGGGTTTCACCTTACTGGTACTGCTGATTTCTCCAAACTGGTACACTGTTTTTGCCTTCATTGTTTTTTGTGTGAATTTTGTAAACCATCTCCAATACTGGTAACAAATGTGTTGTATTATGGTTTTTTTATATTTTGTTTCTTTTTGGGGTATGTGCACTGGTTCTATGTATGTATGTATGATGGCTATAGCTGTAATATAACAGCTGCAACGTATGTGCTGGTTTTTTACTGGGTTTTGGTTTGTATTTTTTTTTTATGGTTATTGTAAGGTTTATGTAGTTTTTCCAATAGCTATGAGGCTGTGCTGAACCTTAAGTGACAGTCATGGTTAGTGGACGCACAAGCAAAGAGTTTAAAGAGTTATATATATGATAATGTCTGGATGCATGTTTGTACTGTTAAAAAATACTTATCATACAATTTTTTACATCATATCACAAAGAGGTCCCTAGGCAGGGACTGTTTTATAAACAAATTAATTTTTCTAAGCAAATTAATTCTATTTACTACTAAATTTTATTCACCATTAAATTTTATTCACTATTAAATTTTATTCACCATTAAATTTTATAAAAATAGGAAATTTTATTTACTATTAAATTTTATAAAAATATGAAATTTGCAAAAAAAATAAAAATCTGCTCTAATCGACAAACATGCAATTCACTTGAAAACAAATAGGCAATTTTTAAACAAATTTTGATATACTTCAAAATAATTTGTTTTTACTTAAAATTAATTTGTATTAATATATATACATGTCTTTCGTCAACTAACTTCAAAAAATCGTCAACCCTAAATTTTGTAAACCATAAACTCTAACTTTAAATTTTTAAACAAATCAAACAATTCAACCATAATAACCCCAAATTGAACCATAAACCCTAAATTCAAAGAAGAGAATCATAAACTCTAAATTTTTAAGCAATTCACAATTCATAACCATAAACCCTAAATTGAACTATATCACATTCAAAAAATTTAAGCAATTCTACCATAATAATTTTTTTATTAATAATTCCCAATCCAAGCAATTCGATAAAGCACCCAATTCAAACAATTCAACCAATTCAACCAATTCAACTAATTGGAGCAATTCAACAAATTCGAAACAACTCTAATTCAACCATTATCGAGTCACAATTCAACCAATTCACCAATTCAACTAATTCAACCATTATCGATTCACTAATCCTAACCCTAACCTTAACCCTAACCCTAACCCTAACCCTAACCCTAACCCTAAATTGAACTAATCAAATCGAAAAAACTTACATTCAAGAGAAGCCTAGTACAGTGGTGGTGCTCGGTGCAGCGGCCGTGATGGTGGCACCGAGCCCGAGAGAAAGTGAGCAGAAAGGAGAGAACGAGAGGGAGAGGAGCGGAGCAGTGGCGGCGGTGGCGGAGACAGGGGCGGCGACGCAAATTTTTCCTTTTTTTTCTTTTTCTGGTTTGGTTCGGAGTAAGGCAGAGGGGGGGGGGGGGCGGAACTAGGGCAGAGGAGAGGGAGGGAGGGATGGCTCACAAGTTGAAATACGAGCCATCATATAAGTTTATGTCTTTTAATACTGGTCCAAGGACTTGTTTGGGAAAGGACATGGCTTATACTCTGATGAAAGCAGCAGGGGCTGCACTGGTTTATAATTTTTATTTTGAGGTGGTAGAAGGCCATGTCATTGCTCCGAAGCAATCTATTATTCTCCAGATGAAAAATGGGCTAATGGTGAAAGTAAAGAAGAGAAGTGCTGTGTGATCGTCTGAGTTGAGATGGACTAATCCCAGCACGGAAATAATATTACTTCTGTATGTGTGTCCGAATTAGTTCTATATATATATGGTTGTGATCTATTTATATTATCAGCACTATTTGTCAACTCAATTACTTGTATGGAGGTGTGCATGGGAGTATTAATAATACGTATGTACTTTTGGATTTACTCTATCTATTCTTAAATTATATGCTCCTTAAAACTTAATTGGGAAGAACAAAAAAATACCATATTTTGTGCTTCAATGATAAAGCTATAGCTACTTTGTTTATAAGAAACCGCAACTACACTTGGTCAAGCAAAATGCCTACTCCAACTTTCTCAAAATTAGACAGAGTTTTCTTATCTCTTCAATGAGCAGTTTCGTTCTCAGTTATAACACTTAAGCCTTGGAGATGACGTACAACAACAAAGTAGACACTTTTCGCGAGAGAAAAAATGCATTTATGACGGTACTCCATTGCAAAAAGTACCGTCACTAATAAAAAAATCACTTTTATGATGGTATTCCTCGCAAAAAGTGTCTACCTTGTTGTTGTGACGGTTTCTGACCATCCTCCACTGTTGCTAACATGCAAGAACCTACAAACCAGATGAATGATGCAGTGCCTTCAATGATAAAGCTATAGCTATAGCTACCTACAAACCAAGTTTTGTGCTTCAATGATAAAGCTATAGCTACTTCAAAAATACCATATTGTCTCTCTCTCTCTCTCTCTCCATCCGTTCTCGTTCCCTCAATTGAACGAACCTAGTATTTCTGTTGTTTCTTTGTCACCTTCTCTTCTCTTCTTCTTGTCAACGCCTCTGCTATCTACTGTCTAAGAATATCTATAGGCTAAAAATTCAAGGCTGTGTAAATTGAGGCGAGTACCCCTTCACATTCTTTGCTTGATCTTGTTTCTCTATTTTTTTTTTTTAAATCTGTATGTCTTCAAAAAGTCCTATTCTATTTGGAAATTTTATGATAGTGAAAAGGAGATAATTTATTTAAGGAGATTGTTCAGCACCCATGATGAGCTTCCCCATGGTATTTACCAGATTTCGTTTGCTTCTAAAAATAAAAAGCTGTCCCACTTTTATGTTTTATTATGAACTCATCAAATAAAAATTATTAAGATAGCACTTTGGGCCAGTGTTGTAAAATGCGGTTCATACAGGTGCATATGCTTATGCAACCCGTTACCGCATAAAAATCACTTATGCAGACCATATATGCAATTCAGACTAAGAGCATCTCCATCGGCTTGTAATTACGCTTGCAAAGGCCGACGTGGCATTTCAAATTCGCAATTTACCGATGAAGAGAAAATTTCATAAACGCAAGCTTTCAAGATTTGCAAGCTTGCAAATTCCTTGCAAATCGCTAAAAATTGGGCGTCGCGCGCATTCAACGGAATGATATCTGTCCCCTTTTTCCCCTACCCATCCCCATTTCATCCTCCGCCGTTGTGCCGTTCTCTCATTTTCGCCAATGGTGACCGTCATTCTTCCCCTCACCGTTCGCCTGCAACTGCTACTCGTCCCCTCCCGTTCGCTTCGATTCTGCGAAACTGTAGCTGAGGCGCGATTCTCGCTACAAGGTAATTATTTCAGTTCGATTTTCCTTGGAGCAAGCACCAAATTTCTCAGCACGCTAAGCACCGCCTAGCCTCGCAGCTCCAATTGGTATCTCGCTTTTCCCTATGTTGACCTCTCTTCTCGGATCCACATTGATTATTTGGATTGGTTGTGTACTGTACTTTCTGCATTGATTATTTGAATTGTTTTCACACTTTGCGCTTGTCGCATTTCTTTTTATCTTGGTATATTACTAAAAAAAAAATCTTTGCAGAGGCAACTGTGTTGTATGCCATAAATGGAAAGCACGTGTCACTGGAAAAGCTTCTGTATGGGTACCGGCTCTCTCCTGACAACTCTCAGGAAATCTCTACAAAAACTGAAGGGAAAAAGTTTTTCAAACTCAAGCCCAATGAAATTGTCCTTCATGTGGGATCTGTGCTTTCAAATGACCAATCTTTTGTTCTAAATACTATATTTATTTCTCTCATAATAATTAGTTTTTATGCAGGTTCAATGGCAAGAAACCTTAAGAGACCATGTTGCTGGTATACTGACAAATCAAAGAGTACTGATCACTACTGCTGACCTTGACATACTGTCTAGTAGCTCGACAAAGTATGATATCGGCCTACCGTCATACCGATCCATCGTATGGGTGGGGCCTGCTCTTCTTTTTTCCAGTGCAACTGGGATTAGCATGCTTGGTTGGAACAATAAAGTTCGTTCAATTCTTTCTACAAGCTTCCCCCGTTCTGTCATGCTAGGTGCTTTGAATGACAGGATATTTATTGTAAATCCTACCGACATAAACCCAAGACAGAAAAAAGGAGTTGAAATAAAGAGTTGTCAGGTCGGTTTGCTTAAGCCTCTTTTAATTGGGTTTGCGACCATGCAACAACGCTTTGAGCAGAAAATTGACCTTTCTGAGGTTTTATACCAAATAACTTCAAGGTACCTCACAAAAAAGATTTTACTTTTCAATTAAAAATGAATGTTCTTTATTTTTTGGGCCTTGGGAGTTACTAATCAGGTACCGGTGTCAGCCTGGTACAAATGAGAGAGAAGTGGTTTGCCTTTTCTCTCATTTGGTTCTTTTCTTTTCTTTTGTGTTTTATTGGTTTTCTTTTTGTTATTTAGAAGAAGTCTTGACCAAAAGATTAATAGAACCACCAGAGGAGATATAAGTCTTTACCACTATTAATATTGTGCTAGTACTTCGGAATACAACTCTAGGAACAAGGTACTCTATTTGATCCAATTTGGATGAGGTTGACTGAATTTTCCTTTATACAGGTTTGACAGTATGCGGATTACCCCTCGATCTCTTGATATATTGGCAAAAGGTCCTCCTGTGGTGACCTTGCTGTGGCATTATCACAAGCTGGTCCTCATCAATTCACGCAGGTGAGAGATTATTGGTTTGTTCTCATTTTGTATATCATACTATCTGAATGGGAAAACACTAGGCAAATATAGGAACTGACTTGACCGCCATTTCTTGCATAATATGTCAGGACCAAAATTTCTATTGTTAGCCCTTGTATATTGTGTTAACTTAATTATAGACTAAAAAGAAACTTGAACAAGCCTAGCTCAAAGAATTTACTTCAAGCTGAGACCAATTACAGCAGTTTTGCAATTCCCTCATCATGATAATATTTCTGATAATTTACACAAGTGATAAGGTGTAACTACACAATCAAAGCCCTTCGTTTCTCTTCTGCCCTGTCAATTTTAAAGGATGAGTACCTCCAATCCAGAGATTATCCCCAGTGCCCTCCTACTTCTGTTCTATTCTAACGTTTCAAGGAATTGGGATATGATTGCATCAAGTATGTTATGTTTCTATACTATAAACATGTCATTTTCTGAAAACTAAATTGCTTTGTGTCAACACGTCCGTTGCATGGTTACTCGTGCTTTTATTGCATGCAAAAATTTTCTCTTGAATGTTCTTATATAGCCTTCTGTTCTCCTAATTTAATACTGGATTTAACATTTTACAACTTGAATTGATAGTGGAGGACCATGATATATCTTCATTAATCTTGTTTTGACATAGGACCTTATTCTAAGTGACTTGTCTACTTCTTCTTTTGCAATCCTAATTTAGGTGGAATATACACCTATGATATTTCAATACACATCTATTTTATTGTTGCTTTTAGGTATGGTCAGTTTGACAGTGCCAAGGAGACATTCGAGGTGATCTCTGATTATGAGAGCATGCTGGATCTCTTCATCTGCCACCTAAACCCCAGTGCCATGCGTCGCCTTGCAGAAAAGCTTGAACAGATCTCCCTTGACTCAGAAATAAGACGCCATCTTGAACGAAATCTCTAGAAATTATTTTCTTTTCATGAATGAAATCTAGAAATTGAAATATCGAACTGCAGTAACTGTAATTGATATGTCAAATTATGTATGTATTATCAGGTTTTTGGTTGGTGATGGCGCTCGTGATTGGGTAAAGTCAAAAGGGCTAAATGTACCGGCAACAGTACAAGAAGCAAAGATGGATCGCAGATGTGATGACCATGGGGCGTGGGTGCAGATGTGTGATGTTGAAGATGGATATCACGGAGAAAGAAAATGAAGGGGTCGGTCAAAGTCGCAATTCGGTCTAATTTTTATAAATTCGTTGACGTGGGCTGAGAAAAAAAAGGATTTGTAATTGCATGATTGTGGAAGTTATGCAATTAAGAACATAAACTTCAATTAATAACTATTTTGCAATTGCAAAACCTTGCACTGTAGATGCTCTAAGAACAGATTAAAAATATCCATCCATTAACGAATTCGAAAATAACCAGATCCATGGACCCAAATCGACCCGAACCCATTTGTTGAGTCCTGACCCATCCAGGTGAATGATGCAGTGCCTTCTGGCTTTATTTATAGGCGCTCAGCGCATTGATTTTTGTTTAGTTGTAATTGTGGGATTATACAAGCGCATTGATTTTACCAGTAGTTTATCAGTGCTCCAGCTTTCAAGCCTTGGTAAGAAATTTAAATTGGGCCGATACTATAAGAAATTTACACTGGGCTGTTGTAGTAGCTTCTCCTCTACAGTTGGCAAAATTTACTCAAATAAAAAAAAAGAAAAAAAGAATAGTGACAGCTGGAAATTGCTATCTGTCTCTAACTTCAAAATACAATAGTATCTTCCGTTTTAGATATTCTTTTTTATGTTTAGAACAAAAAAAAAAAATTAAGTAACAAATGGTATGTTTTATATGTTATTTGATAAATGTCATATTAATATTTAATGAAAGAAGCCGCATATGTAAGTTCACATAGAAATCCACATATACGGTCGTATACCATATATGCGGTATGCAGTGGCTTCTGCATACCGCATAAAAATCGTATTTTATAACATTGCTTTGGGCCTTTAAGTTTTAAATTTTGAGTTATTCAAGTTTTTAAAAATGGAGGCATTTGAACCCTCCTCTTATATGAAAATAACTTTAAATGGCGAATCTGATTAGTGCTATACTCTAACAGAAATTCTCGATCTGCCTCTGTCCATTGTCATGTTGTGTCCTATTTTTTCTAAAATTAACATGTTTAAATATGACATGTCTAAACACAGACACAATATGACGGTACACAGCACATCACGTCAAAATTTCTTATTTTTGAGACATTATTATAAAAATCAATATTTTTACTACTTACCAATATTTTCTCAAATTATACCAAACAACCAAAATACTACAAAATATTTTGAAAAAACTGAAACTGACCGAAAACATAATTTAATTTATTTCTCATTTTTTGGATATTTTTTTCAGATTTTTTGAACATTATAAAACATATAACAAATTTATCAAATTCTAAAAAAGATTTATGGCCTGTTTAAGCCCAACTGGTCATGTCCCCTCAAATTAATAAGCATTTATTTTATAAAAGAAAAGCCTTAGGTCTAGGGATGAAAACGGAGCGGATAATGCTGATACCATATCCGCATCCGTCGGATAATGAGCGGATACGAATACGGATATGAATAGTAAACGGATATCAAAATTCAAAATCAAATCCGCCTTAAACGGATACGAAACGGATAGTTCACGGATACAGATTCGAGTACAAATATAAAACAAATAATAATTAGATAATTAAGATATATGAACTTTTAGATACAAATACAAATTAACAAAAATTTAAAGATTTAAAAATCATTAAAATATATGTTGTAGTTTAGTAAAAAAAATGTCTTATACGAATAAATCTATTGAACTTTTAGAAAGCTATATGAAATATTTGTAAAAAATAAAAGTATTAAGATTTGGGATGATGGAAATAGAAACTGCTCAAGTTCATTGATTTACCTCAGCCCAATTCTTATTTAAATATTATAAAGCTTTAAATTTTTTTTAAAGGATGTGGAGATAATCCGACTCCGTTTTCACCCCTGCTTAGGTCAGACCAATTTTTTTGCCATGTTTAATTATTAAAATTAGGTCAGTCAACATATGCATGTTACAGTAACTTACTAACTAAACCTTTCCTTGGGCTTATATACCCTCGTTCCTAAAGGTTCATATCGGTACCGTATTGATACCGGATCGGACTGGTACGTATAAGGATGTATTAGACTTCTGCTTCCAACAATTATTAGGCTAGTCCCCAAATAGGAGGGTTCAAATGCAGTATGATTTTGTGTTCCAATTTTCTCCACATCCTTTATTTCTGTTTTTAAAGTTCGAACAGTCGATTCAAACCACTCAACATTATCTTTATAATAAAATATATTTGGAGACCAAATTTTATATTTTTTATAATTTTTTACTATTATTTTAGATACATACAAAATCACTGTTTTGAGGATATTCTGAATCATCCGAAAAAGTGATATTGTACCTATGTAAAAGAATCACCAACATTACGAATCACTCGTTCATATATACAACCATGTTTCTTTTCTTAAACTATCTTCAACCCCACAATTCTGCAAAATTAAGTTTTCTCTAGTGTAAAAAATAAATTGAAAACTGTACGTCTGTACATATATTGTTAATTTTATGAGATCTGTGGAGAAATTATATCTCTGTGAATAGTATACGGAATTATTATTAATTGTATTTCTTGTATTGTATTGAATCACTGTTTACAAGCTCTAAATTCTATTTATATTACATGGATAATGGTTCCTTTATTTTACTGTTGGTATATAAGCTACAAGATTGAGATAGTATCTATATATGAAGGTAATTGTATTGAATCACTGTTTATAAACTCTAAATTCTATTTATTACATGGATAACGGTTCCTATATTTTACCGTTGGTATATAAGCTACAAGAATGAGATAGTATCTATGAAGGTAAAAAATGACTATCCGTGAAGATATACCGACATAAAGATGATTTTTTTAGAAGCGACGAGAGCATCTACGAGGATGTATCAATAGTATCCTTGCAGATATTGTTCTATTCTTGTAATAATTTCTAATAATGACGGCCGCTGATGGTACTATTTCTAATTAATGCTCTAACGGCTCTATGCAGTTGTATTTCTTTATTCTAGAAATAATACAAATTATAATGGTTGCTTGATCGATGATATACGACTGAGATATTGATCTTATTTCTTAACGTATGTATACCCTGCATTTGGTAACTTGAAGGGAGATTTCCATTAAGCCTCAGTGCTATTCAATTTGCCAATTTAAACTCAATTAAGGTCCAGATGAAACACAGTTCAAAACAATATTTGAAGGATAATTAATAGAGCACAATAATATTTCAGGGGTAATATATTTTCTGACTTAGTTCCAATAATAAAAAATAATGCTGAGTTGGGAATTCACACATCATATAATATATTATTCTTCTAGATGTTCCATACCATTCACTGACTCTGAGCAAGAAGCACATGCTACAAATTGAATGTGAACACTGACTGGATTGGTATTATGCTTTTAATTAGCTGATCGACATATATATATAATTATTTCCTACGGGCTCATTTGCAAAAAAAAAAAGCAAAAAAAAAAAGCAAAAAAAAAAGAAAAAAGAAAAGAAAGAAGACATAATTATTTGGATCCGTATCCTCCTAGTTACCTGACTCAAGACAATTGAAGCGGATGGCTTAGATTTACTCTCATCTGGTGCCTATTCGGGATGGCATGGGGGGAGTATTATTTGTGTTTTGAGATTCGTGCCAAGTTAAAAGAACAATTCTAGATCGTCTGTTTCAATTGGACTCAGCTAGGTAACCTGAATTTTGTTAATTAATATTTGTATCTTAAAGTTCATATAACTCAATTATATATCTGATAATTATTCATTTTGTATCCGTATTCGTAGATTATATGCTATGTATCTATATCCGTTTAAAATAGATTTGATTTTAAATTTTAATATATATTACTTTACTATCTATATTCATATTTATGACATACGCTCAATGAAAAGAGGATGCAAATTTAATACTATTATTCACTCCGAATTCGCTTTGTCTATATTTCTATAATTTAATTAGAGCTGTACTTAAAGAATTTTGAAGTTGACAGTGCGAGAAGCAAAATTGGTCCTGTTAGAAAGCTTTTGGTTATCCAAGATTTGAGTGGTTTAAATCATCTAGATAATAATCGTTCCAAACAAGACAAAATTCATAATATCTAAAAACAAGGATAGGGAAAAGAGAAAATCAAACCAAAGTCAAGGACGAAACAACTAACCACAAGGCTTGATGTTTGGGGGATTTCAGATCCTCCCCAGTACTGTAATAGGGAATCGTTTATAATTAGTGGATCTGGACCATTATTTTTAACTTGGCATGAATCTCAAAGCCCAATAATACTGCCCCATATGCTAGTCCAAATCTCAAAGCAGTTGGGAATTGATCTCAAACCGTAAAGTGAGGAGAATCTTTTTTTGTACATGGGAGGATACTTTTTCATGTTTGGGACGGAGCGAGAGCGACTCTTGGGAATAATGAATAATGAATGTTTAGATGAAACAAAGAACAATTAATAATAGAGCTAATTTATAAAGGATAAGTATATATAGAATAGTTGGTAGCTTTTGATTATAATGAGGATTAACTCAAAAAATAGTGTTATTTTTTAATTAGACACTATTTTTTATTATTTGTCTCTAGTTTGTAACTCAAAAGCACATGATACTTCAGAATAGTCGCTAACTCGAGTTAGCACTTTTGCTTATATATATATTGGTTGCTCAAGTCAATAGACTTCTTGGGATTTCGACCATATCTGTGAAGAAAAACCTATACAAGCCATGTTGTTTAACAAATGACATTGTACAAAGAAATAAGCGGCCAGCCTGACCTCAATAATAAATGGAAACCAATCATGGGAGAAATTTGCATCTAATGTCCATCAATGTGTTCCAATCCACTTTAAAATTCGTACACCTTAGATTCATACAATTATTAAAGTAAACAAGTAGGAATAATGAAGCGATATGTACGGATTTTAAAGCAAATAAGACAGAAGCGGAATCCATATCAGACTCAAATTTTAGTATGATTAACGTAAGACAACATATTTTCGGAATTGATATACCGATTCTATATATAACCGATACTTATATATTGATATCACATTTTTATTTAACTGGTAAATAATGTTTTTTACTACTTAATTCTTTTAATTAATAACCAATTACTCTATCGTATGCGAATTCATATCCTCTGAGATATCTCAAATTTTGCGTGACTTTTTGGAAAATCTAAACCGTTCAAATACAGTCTACACGAATCTCGAAGCTCAATAATACTGAGCCCTACGCTACCCCCGAATAGGCACCGGACACGTCGGTCACACAAAAGTTGAGATATCTCATAAGATACGCACTCATCGTATGCTATATGTTCGGACAAATTATTTATGAAGATATTAAATAATAATGTACATACCGTATACAATAAAATAAGTAATTAACTCGAATAATAAAAATGAAATAATCAAGGTGATTAATAAAAAAAATTGAAATGACTAATGACTTTCAATAGTACTAGCTTAGCTTTTAATTTAGTGACTAAAAATATATGTTCTGTGTGAAACATTATAAATTCAAAATGAAATTTTTTTATGGACAAATAATAGTTAGAAATATAAACTTCCATCTTTCTCATAAATTAAATGAATTCCGTGTGAGATATCTGGGCCGCTCACATTCCTTTGTAGATATTATGTGGTTTCAGAGTTTAGAACTTTCATGCACCATTTAGCCGTTTATTAGCATTTGCTAAGCAGCTAGTGGATGGATGTGAATCGCTACAAGAAGGATCAACAGACCTCCGTCTCTTCTCATCTGGCACTGGTTCATTCTTATCCACTCCTTTCCTCTTTTCCAGCGCCACAATCTATACAATCTATGACTGGTGGGCCATCTTTTCCATGAATATTCGGTTCAACAAGAAAAAATACGAACATAAACCCTTAAACCCCGAGTCCAATCTCTGAGGTAATATTTCTCTTTAGATCTAGACCGTCCAATTAGATCGAACATTTCTGATCTAAACTTAAAAATTTATGTTACCTCACAGTCACAGGTGATGTGAGCTCTAAACCCCAAAATCCCTCCGATAGCTTCCTAAATCGATTAATCCTTCTTCTCCAAGTTTTCCCATGATACCCAAATCTTTTTTTGTTCGCGGCATTAATTTCTATATCGTCGATATCTCCGATATCTTCGATTCCATATCTTTATATAACGGCTTTTTCTGTAGCTGACCTTTTTATCGCCTATAAATTGCATATAAATCTTAAATTGTTTTTAAATTTCAAATTTAATTTTTTTTCCAAATTTCAATTTTTTTTTTCCAAATTTCAATTTTTTCCAAAATTTCAATTTTTTTTTAAATTTTGAATTTCAATTTTTTTTAAATTAATATTTTTTTTCTAAAGCCATGTTAGTATTATTTTTATCTTGTATAAATAGTCTACATTATTATAACAGATTAAAGAAGCACTTCACAGTTCACAAAAAGTAAATTATTAGTACATATAACAATTAGTTGAAAAGAATTCATTTGAAAACATCCGCTACATCAGAAATGCAGAGCAATAGACCGGTATTAACCCCTCAAAAGTCAAAACAATTGCTCATAACAAATGATTGCTTAATAGAAAGTGCAAATAAGTAAAAATATGAGCTGGCTCGCAAGCTCGTGAGTAGAGCCGAGTCGAGCTGAACTTTTTCTTTCAAAATCGAACCAAGTCGAATTCGAGCTTTTTTTAATTTTGAGTCTAATTCGTTATAAAATATTGAGCCGCTCAACTCATTGATTCACGAGCTGACTCGACTCATTAGCGGTTCTAGACTCAAATAAAATATGCATTGAACTTTAATTAGTGTAGATAAGTTGTGGAACGGTTGAATCATAAGAACAAATTAGAGTGAGGCTAGTTTGATATATTCTTTCACCAAATCCTTTCATCATCAGGCCAATAATTTAGTAAAGGCAACAAATATCGCTACAAGAAGGGTCAACAGACCTCCGTCTCTTCTCATCTGGCGTTGGTTCATTCTTATCCACTCCTTTCCTCTTTTCCAGCGCCACAATCTATACAATCTATGACCGGTGGGCCATCTATTCCATCAATATTCGGTTCAACAAGAAAAAAATACGAACATAACCCTTAAACCCCGAGTCCAATCCTCTGAGGTAATATTTCTCTTTAGATCCAGTCCGTCCAATTAGATCGAACGTTTCTGATCTAAACTTAAAAATTTATATTACCAAACAGTCACAGGTGATGTGAGCTCTAAACCCCAAAATGCCTCCGATAGCTTCCTAAATTGATTAATCCTTCTTCTCCAAGTTTTCCCATGATACCCAAATCTTTTTTTGTTCGCGGCATTAATTTCTATATCGTCGATATCTCCGATATCTTCGATTCCATATCTTTATATAACGGCTTTTTCTGTAACCGACCTTTTTATCGCCTATAAATTGCATATAAATCTTTCTTCTCTTGTTGTTCATAATTTCTCGTGTTAACCTAGAGAGAAACTGAGAGAAAAAGTAAAAAACAAAGGTAAGCTATGATCGGAAAGGTTCGAGAAACTAAAAAAAATTCAGAACTTAGCTGATCGGAGGCGAACGAGCTCAACCACGCGAATGCCTGTTTCTTGTAACTGTACTGCTTCGAGTTTGCCTTACCGCGTGCATTCCTACAGGTGAGTACTTATTCAATTCCTACGGTTTATGATTTTGCGTAGTCTGTTCATCTTTGCACTGGTTGATTGTATAGTTTAGTTTCTAATCACGAAATTGAAGTAGCTGGACTGTTAAATCTCACTTATTTATTTTTATTGTAGTTGTTTCTTTGTCTGATATTGCCGTAGTTTAGTATTTGTGCATTTCCCTTTTTCCAGTAAATACCTTCCTGTAGAATCTTGACTTAGTTTAAGGTCTTATTGTGTCCCTTTTTTTTTAGCAAGTGAAAGGTGTTCGAGTGAATGCCTCTGAGACAGCCGGTGTGCTTCTTCGAAATCTGCCAACACAGGCTCACTTATTTTATGTAGAGGCACAAATTTAACCAAAACTGTGTGTTAAATTTGTAAATCGTTCTATTTCTAAATTAATCTTCTTCACATTGTAGATATGGTTTATTTTATCTTGTTTGTTCTTCGATTTACACACTGCTTGATGTATCTATCAAGAACTGTTCTTATTTTATTTCTAAATTAATTTGCCAAAGGGAAAATTAGTTTTTCTATATTAGACCACCATGGAAACACTTTTCAGTATTCTCAACAGTACTGGTTCAGTATACTCAAACAGTTCCTGACCCCTCTGTAACTCTCTTTCCACTGATTGGAATGATTTCCTCCATATTAATAGGTCAGTTGCACCTGTAAGGGTCTGTTTGTGAAGTATTCTAAATTTCGGGGTCTATTTACTTATCACTGTAATATGTTGTTTTCTTATTACTGGTAATGTAATATACTGATACCGGTGATTTCTTTGTAGAACCCTTGAGCTGTCAAACCAACTACCAAAAGTACAAAGGCAAGTACCTTTAATCCTATTAATTTACAATTCTTACTGTCTAGTTATAACCTATCTGTTTTAATTTTTGTTTGACGAATGACAAGAGCAAATCTAATGACATACGGGCATGACATCACATGTTGGAGGCCATCCTTCTTCTAGGATTCAATTGACATTAAAAGAAGTTAAGTTTCCTTTTCTAACCCCATATTTAGAGATTTTATGCTAGCAGAATAATTAGGGTTCAATTTTGTGTTTGGAACCAAAAAGTACGATATATGAAAATTTTGTGTTTGTTCTTTCCTCAAAAGTGAAATGAACAGGCCCATGCCTCAGCATTCAAGGCAGCTGTATATATGGAGTTTAATTTTGCATATAATGGCGAGTTCCCTATTTTCAGTTCCAGCCAAAAATGATTTTATTGGGTTGTGGACTTGATGAGGGGAAACTCACGCTGAGAGTTGAGGATCCATTGAAGAACAATAATGAAACTGAGGGTCAGTAAGATACTTTTAAGCTATGATCTATATTGTAGCTTTGTTTTTAATGAGGTTTATGTTGACTACATTTTGTTCATGTTTTGTCTGAAAGTGGAGGAGGGAAGTATCAAGTCACCAGAGAATGAACAGAGCGAATAGATAAGATTTGTATTTGTATTTCTTTTTTTTTAATTTTAAATTTGGTGCAATTTGATGTCATTGATGGGGGTTTCTTTTGTTTGATTTTATTCAGGAACTATCAAGAGACAATTTCACCTCATATTGAATATTTCTGTTATATGAGTCACAATATCTTCACTAAGGAAGAGGTTCGATCTAAAGCCTCAATTTAAACGTTTAGCTTAGTTACTGTTTTTTTTATCAGGTAAAAAAGAAAATAATTAAATAAATCAACCTTGAAAACTATTCTCTTAATAGAGCCTGAACCCTCTGTAACTCTCTTTCCACTGATAGGAATGATTTCCTGCATACTAATAGGTCAGTTGCACTTGTAAGGGTCTGTTTGTGAAGTATTCTAATTTTCGGGGTCTATTTACTTATCACTGTAATATGATGTTTTCTTATTACTGGTAATGTAATATACTGATGCCGGTGATCTCTTTGCAGAACCCTTGCTGTCAAACCAAATACCAAATGTACGGTGCAATTTGATTTCATTGATGGGGGTTTCTTTTGTTTGATTTTATTCAGGAACTATCAAGAGACAATTCCACCTCATATCGAATATTTCTGTTATACGAGTCACAATATCTTCACTAAGGAAGAGGTTGGAAAGAAGTCATGGTTCGATCTAAAGGCTCAGTTTAAACGGTTACCTTACTTACTGTTTTTTTTTATCAGGTAGAAAAGAAAATAATTAAATAAATTAACCATGAAAACTATTCTCTTAATAGAGCCTGAACCCTCTGTAACTCTCTTTCCACTGATAGGAATGATTTCCTGCATACTAATAGGTCAGTTGCACTCGTAAGGGTCTGTTTGTGAAGTATTCTAATTTTCGGGGTCTATTTACTTATCACTGTAATATGTTGTTTTCTTATTACTGATAATGTAATATACTGATACCGGTGATCTCTTTGCAGAACCCTTCAGCTGTCAAACCAACTACCAAATGTACAAGGGTAAGTACCTTTAATCCTATTAATTTAAAATTATTATTGTCTAGTTATAACCATCTGTTTTAATTTTTGGTTTGGCGAATGACAAGAGGAACTCTAATGACATACGGGCATGACATCACATGTCGGAGGCCATCCTTCTTCTAGGGTTCAATTGACATTAAAAGAAGTTAAGTTTCCTTTTCTAACCCTATATTTAGAGATTTTATGCTAGTAGAATAATTAGGGTTCAATTTTGTGTTTGCAACCAAAAAGTACTATATATGAAAATTTTGTGTTTGTTCTTTCCTCACAAGTGAAATGAACAGGCCCAAGCCCCAGCATTCAAGGCAACTGTGTGGAGTTTAATTTTCATATAATGACGAGTTGCCTATTTTCAATTCCAGCCAAACATGTTTTTATTGGGTTGTGGACTTGATGAGGGGAAACTCACGCTGAGAGTTGAGGATCCATTGAAGAACAGTAACGAAACTGAGGGTCAGTAAGATACTTTTAAGCTATGATCTATATTGTAGCTTTGTTTTTAATGACGTTTATGTTGACTACATTTTGTTCATGTTTTATCTGAAAGTTGAGGAGGGAAGTATCAAGCCACCAGAGAATGAACAGAGCGAATAGATAAGATTTGTATTTCTATTTCTTTTTTTTTAATTTTAAATTTGGTGCAATTTGATGTCATTGATGGGGGTTTCTTTTGTTTGATTTTATTCAGGAACTATCAAGAGACAATTCCACCTCATATCGAATATTTCTGTTATATGAGTCACAATATCTTCACTAAGGAAGAGGTTGGAGAAGTCATGGTTCGATCTAAAGCCTCAGTTTAAACGGTTAGCTTATGTACTATTTTTTTATCATGTAGAAAAGAAATTTAATTAAACAAATCAACCATGAAAACTATTCTCTTAATAGAGCCTGAACCCTCTGTAACCCTCTTTCCGCTGATAGGAATGATTTCCTGCATAATAGGTCAGTTGCACTTGTAAGGGTCTGTTTATGAAGTATTCTAATTTTCGGGGTCTATTTACTTATCACTGTCATATTACCGCTAATGTAATATACTGATACCGGTGATCTCTTTGCAGAACCCTTGAGCTGTCAATCCAACAACCAAATGTACAAAGGCAAGTACCTTTTATGCTAGAAGAATAATAGTTAGTATCATCAAGGTGGATTGTCTATTGCTGAAAAGGTTCATATTAGCAACTCATGTGACCTTTTCTTACTACGTACCTAAACTGAACAGTATGTAACTATAGTTGTACGGTACCTGAAAACACGATGAGCAGAACCTTTCCACTTATAAGTACCCTCTAAAGCAGCTGCCATTAATGTTGGGACCTTTTTAAGAAAAAAATGTCCAACACACAATTAATTTTCAGATTCATAATTTTGATGCTCCATAACTGTTGAGATCGTAATGTACCACCCACCCTAATGCCAGTTTATAATCTCTCTCTTTCTCATTTCCTCCTCGATGAGAATTAATTCAAATTTTGTGTATAATGGCTAATACTTTTATGCTGGTGCAGTTGATATAATCTTGGGAGCATAATCTTCTTGTAACTAACTGTGTTTTTTAATATCCGACTTGGGTATTAGAATTACTGTAAGGTTGTTGCTTGTGATCATGGTTGGTTTGTTAGTTGAAATTTTTCGTCGGCTGGGTTGATATTCTGGTAGAAATCTTGATATTATTGATCTGGTATTAGTTTTATGTGGGGTTAGTTCTGTTCTTTTAAGAAATTTGTTTTGTTTGGTATTAGTTTTATAAACATAGTGGCTGTTCCAAATTAAAATAACATAGCGGCTGTTCCAAATTAAAATAACAACAATTGTTCTTCTTGTGACTAACTGTGTTATTTCTTATCCGACTTGGGTATTAGAATTACTGTAAGGTTGTTGCTTGTGATCATGGTTGGCTAGTTGAAATTTTTCGTCGCCTGAGCTGATAGTCTGGTAGAAAAACTGATATTATTGATCCAGTATTAGTTTTATGTGGGGTTAGTTCTGTGTTTTTAAGAAATTTGTTGTGTTTTTAGTTTGCAAACTTAACTTGTGTTCTGGTAGGTTTTTGTAACAAACAGGTCTAGTCATCGGTAGCACCCACATAGCTTGTCTTGGTTCCTGTCTATAGAGCATACCACAGAACTGAGATAAACCTTTGAATCGGAGCATATTTTCGAGATAAGTTTCTTCTTTCTAAATTTTTTTTTTTTCTAACCCTTCTAGTTAGATTACTTTGAAATTGAAACCATTCGTGCTTGCTTATGCAAATCGTATTATGGCATGTATTGTTTGGAGTTTAATTGTTCTTTCGAACTGAACTGAGTTAACAAGTCTTTATGATGATTAATTTGTCCAAATGGCATCCAGAGTAGCACCGCATTGAGAACAAATTAATCATCATAAGGAATTTAGATCCTTTAAATATGCCGTACCTTGTATCAATTGGATAGTAATATAATTAGTTTCGTTATTTTGAAATAAAACCACACTTCTGACTTTTTTTCTTCTTCTCTTGAAGCTAAAACTTGGAATGAATTCAACATGGATCGCTTGAAGCCAACTGACAACAGCAACTCTGATGACTTCACAAGTGGGAGGGGAAGGCATCCTGCTTCTAGGGTTGCATTAAGTTAAGTTTCCATCTCTTAACCAATCTGTTGTGGGGTTATTTTATGCTAGATGAATAATATTTAGTATCATCAAGGTGGATTGTCTATTGCTGAAAAGTTTAATATTAGCAACTCTGCTTCCTTGCTATGCAGATCATATTATGGCATTTATTGTTTGGAGTTTAATTGTTATCTCGAACTGAACTGAGTTAACAAGTCTTTATGATGATTAAATTGTCCAAATGGCATCCAGGGTAGCACCGCATTGAGAACAAATTAATCATTATAAAGACTTTAGTTTCTTAAAATATGTCGTATCTTGTATCAATTGGATATTAATATGTGCCACTCTGTTCTGAGGAGTGCCTACTTACTAAATTGCATGCTAACATGAGAAGTACATTCCACTGAATGGCTTTTTTTTCGTTGAAAAACCCTGATAATTAGTTTCGTTATTTTGAAATGAAACCACAGTTCTTACTATTTTATCTTCTCCTCTTGAAGCAAAAAGATGCAATGAATTCAACAAGGATTGGTTGATGCCAACTGACCAGAGCAACTCCGATGACTTCACAACTGGGAGGGGAAGGCATCCTTCTTCTAGGGTTGCATTAAGTTAAGTTTCCTTCTCTTATCCAATCTGTTGTGGGGTTATTTTATGCTAGAATAATAATAGGTAGTATCATCAAGGTGGATTGCCAATTGTTGAAAAGGTTCATATTAGCTATTCTACTTCCTTCCTGTGGATATCATGTTATGGCATTTATTGTTTGGAGTTTAATTGTTCTCTCGAACTGAACTGAGTTAACAAGTCTTTATGATGATTAATTTGTCCAAATGGCATCCAGAGTAGCACCGCATTGAGAACAAATTAATCATCATAAAGACTTTAGTTTCTTGAAATATGCCGTACCTTGTATCAATTGGATATTAATATGTGCCACTCTGTTCTGAGTAGTGCCTACTTACTAACTAAATTGCATGCTAACATGAGAATTACATTCCACTGCATGGCTTTTTTTTCGTTCAAAACCCCTGATAATTAGTTTCGTTATTTTGAGATATAACCACAGTTCTAACGATTTTTTCTTCTCTTCTTGAAGCTAAAAGATGGAATGAATTAAAAATGTATTGGTTGAAGCCAACTGACAACAGCAACTCTGATGACTTTACAAGTTGGAGGGGAAGGCATCCGTTTTCTTGGGTTGCATTAAGTTAAGTTTCCTTCTCTTATCCAATCTGTTGTGGGGTTATTTTATGCTAGAAAAATAATAGTTAGTATTATCAAGGTGGATTGTCTATTGCTGAAAAAGGTTCATATTAGCAACTCATGTGACCTTTTCTTACTACGTACCTAAACAGAACAGTATGTAACTATAGTTGTACGGTAATCAAAAACACGATGAGCAGAACCTTTCCGCTTATAAGTACCCTCTAAAGCAGCTGCCATTAATGTTGGGACCTTTTTAAGAAAAAAAGTGTCCAACACAAAATTAATTTTCAGCTTCATAATTTTGATGCTCAACAACTGTTGAGATGTTAAAGTACCACCCACCCTAATGCCAGTTTATAATCTCTCTTCTCATTTGTCCTTGATGAGAAGTAATTCACTTTTTGTGTATAATTGCTAATACTTTTATGCTGGTGCAGATGATGTAATCTCGTGGGCATAATCTACTTGGATCTACGAACACGGAATTATTTTTGCCAGCTACATTATATGCAGTCCAGGTTTTATTGAACTTGCCATTACCTTAATTTTTGAAGCATGTGTCGGTTTTTATTGGCATACTTATGTTAACAGTATCTAATTATATACATAGCAGTTGTTCCAAATTAACATAACAACAATTGTTATTCTCGTAACTAACTGTGTTATTTCTTATCTGACTTGGGTATTAGAATTACTGTAAGGTTATTGCTTGTAATTAGGGTTGGGTAGTTAGTTGAAATTATTCGTCGGCTGGGTTGGTATTCTGGTAGAATCCTGATATTATTTTTTTGGTGTTAGTTTTATGTTGGGTTAGTTCTGTGTTTTTAAGAAATTTATTGGGTTTGGGTTAAATGGTACTTTTGGTTTTCAAACTTAACTTGTGTTCTGGCTAGGTTTTTGTAACAAACAGGTTTCGTCGTCGGTAGCACCCACATAGCTTGTCTTGGATCCTGTCTCTAGAGCATACCACAGAACTGAGATAAACCTCAGAATCAGAGCATATTTTCGAGATAAGTTTCTTCTTTCTAATTTTCTTTTTCTAACCCTTCTAGTTAGATAAATTTGAAATTTAAACCATTCCTGCTTCCTTCCTATGCATATCATATTATGGCATGTGTTGTTTGGAGTTTAATTGTTCTCTCGAACCGAACTGAGTTAACAAGTCTTTATGTTCTCAATGCGGTGCTACTCTGGATGCCATTTGGACAAATTAATCATCATAAAGACTTTAGTTTCATTAAATATGCCGTACCTTGTATCAATTGGATAGTAATATGTGCCACCCTGTTCTGAGTAGTGCCTACCTGTTAACTACATTGCATGCTAGCGATGAGAACTATATTCCACTGAAGGGTTTTTATTTCGTTGAAAAGCCCGGATAATTTGTTTCGTGTTTTTGAAATGAAACCATATTTCTGACTATTTTTTGTCTTCTCTTGAAGCTAAAACATGGAATGAATTCAACATGTATTGCTTGAAGCCAACTGACAACAGCAACTCTGATGACTCACAAGTGGGAGGGGAAGGCATCTGTCTTCTATGGTTGCATTAAGTTAAGTTTTCTTCTCTTATCCAGTCTGTTGTGGGGTTATTATATGCTAGAAGAATAATAGTTAATATCATCAAGGTGGATTATCTATTGCTGAAAAGGTTCATATTCGCAACTCATGTGACCTTTTCTTACTATGTACCTAAACTGAACAGTATGTAACTATGGTTGTACGGTACCTGAAAACACGATGAGCAGAACCTTTCCGCTTATAAGTACCCTCTAATGCAGCTGCCATTAATGTTGGAACCTTTTTAAGAAAAAAAATGTCCAACACAAAATTAATTTTCAGATTAATAATTTTGATGCTCTATAACTGTTGAGATCGTAATGTACCTAATGCCAGTTTATAATCTCTCTCTTTCTCATTTCCTCCTGGATGAGAATTAATTCACTTTTTGTGTATAATGGCTAATACTTTTATGCTGGTGCAGTTGATATAATCTTAGGAGCATAATCTACTTGGATCTACAAACACAGAATTATTTTTGCCAGCAACATTATGTGCAGTCCAGGTATTATGAAACTTGCCATTACCTTAATTTTTGATGCATGCGTCGGTTTTTATTTGCATGCTTATTTTAACAGTATCTAGTTATAAACATAGCGGCTGTTCCAAATTAAAATAACAACAATTGTTCTTCTTGTAACTAACTGTGTTTCCTAATATCCGACTTGGGTATTAGAATTACTGTAAGGTTGTTGCTTGTGATCATGGTTGGTTTGTTAGTTGAAATTTTTCGTCGGCTGGGTTGATATTCTGGTAGAAATCTTGATATTTTTGATCTGGTATTAGTTTTATGTTGGGTTAGTTATGTGTTTTTAAGAAATTTGTTGGGTTTGGGTTATAGGGTTTGACCTCATATGGTACTTTTATTTTGCAAACTTAACTTGTGTTCTGCTATGTTTTTGTAATAAACAGGTTTCGTGGTCGGTGGGACCCACTTAGCTTGTCTGGGTTACTGTCTCTGGAGCATACCACAGAACAGAGATAAACCTCAGAATCAGAGGATATATTCGAGATAAGTTTCTTCCTTTTTTTTTTTCTTTTTCTAACCCTTCTAGATAGATAACTTTGAAATTGAAACCATTCCTGATTCCTTCCTATGCATATCATATCCTGGCATATATTATTTGGTGTTTAATTGTTCTGTCGAACTGAACTGAGTTAACAAGTCTTTATGATGATTAATTTGTCCAAATGGCATCCAGAGTAGCACCGCATTGAGAACAAATTAATCATTATAAAGACTTTAGTTTCTTTAAATATGTCGTACCTTGTATCAGTTGGATAGTAATATGTGCCACTATGTTCTGAGTAGTTCCTACCTGCTAACTAAATTGCATGCAAGCATCCACTTAATGGCTTCTTTTTCATTGAAGAACCTTCATAGTTAATTTCATTATTTTGAAATAAAACCACACTTTTGACTATTTGTTTTTCTTCTCTTGAAGCAAAAAGATGGAATGAATTCAACAAGGATTGGTTGATGCCAACTGACAAGAGCAACTATGATGACTTCACAAGTGGGAGGGGAAGGCATCCTTCTTCTAGGGTTGCATTAAGTTAAGTTTCCTTCTCTTATCCAATCTGTTGTGGGGTTATTTTTTGCTGGATGAATAATATTTAGTATCATCAAGGTGGATTGTCTATTGCTGAAAAGTTTAATATTAGCAACTCTGCTTCCTTGCTATGCATATCATATTATGGCATGTATTGTTTGGAGTTTAATTGTTATCTCGAACTGAACTGAGTTAACAAGTCTTTATGATGATTAATTTGTCCAAATGGCATCCAGAGTAGCACCGCATTGAGAACAAATTAATCATTATAAAGACTTTAGTTTCTTAAAATATGTCGTATCTTGTATCAATTGGATATTAATATGTGCCACTCTGTTCTGAGGAGTGCCTACTTACTAAATTGCATGCAAGCATGAGAAGTATATTCCACTGAATGGCTTCTTTTTCGTTGAAGAACCCTGATAATTGATTTCATTATTTTCAAATAAAACCACACTTTTGACTATTTTTTTTTTCTTCTATTGAAGCAAAAAGATGGAATGAATTCAACATGGATTGGTTGCTGCCAACTGACAAGAGCAACTCTGATGACTTCACAAGTGGGAGGGGAAAACATCCTTCTTCTAGGGTTACATTAAGTTAAGTTTCCTTATCTTATACAATATGTTGTGGGCTTATTTTATGCTAGAATAATAATAGGTAGTATCATCAAGGTGGATTGCCTATTGTTGAAAAGGTTCATATTAGCTATTCTGCTTCCAAATGGCATCCAGAGTAGCACCGCATTGAGAACAAATTAATCATCATAAAGACTTTAGTTTCTTAATATATGCCGTACCTTGTATCAATTGGATATAATATGTGCCACTCTGTTCTGAGTAGTGCCTACTTACTAACTAAATTGCATGCTAACATGAGAATTATATTCTTGGGAGTTTGGTTTTCTTATTTTTCTGACAGAAGCTAATACAAATAATTATTTTTTATCTTTGCAGGATAATGTTACTTTCAATCGGGACAATGTCGCTTAATGGGAATTGAAGCATAATATCTTATAAGATTCACTTGTAAAGAAGATGTGAGCTGAACTGACAGAAGTTCATAGCATTCATGAATTCATGAATTTGGATTTCATCAACACCTCAATTAATGTAACAGAGTGCCTGATGTTGTGTACTAGTGTTATTTCAAACTTCATGTTATTTCTGATTTCGTAGTAGGAATGTAGGATGTTAATTATGTGTTGTAGCAATATAAATTATGTGTTATTTTATGTACTAGTGTTATTTCATGCAAATGTTATTTCTTATTTCATAGCAGTATTTACTAGAGTTGGTCATGCTGTCGTGATTGGCACAATGGGAAGGATTAACAATTAGTAGCCCTTTTTTCTTATATTAATTCTTGTTTTATAACTCTCAAATGTTTGAGCTATTTTAACTTTTACATTACTGTACACTTGTAACAAAACTTTTGTAACATTACCAATGAAATCTAATGTGAGCTAGACTCACTTTTTTTCTCAAGAACAAGTTGTGCACTGTAGCAGTGTATTATACCATGAAAATGTGAAATAAACAAGGATACAGGAAGCCAAAATCACAAATAACAAAGTGTCGAAGTACTTTTCATCAAAATTACAATAGCTGCACAATTGTTAACATAATGTATAAAATCACCAAAACAATAACCTCTACAATTCATACCCTAAATAATCTATATATACTATGTTCAAATAGCTGAATCAATAGCCTCTATTGTACAATTTAGCAACTCTACTTCTCTAAACCTACATACAATTCATACCCTAAATAATCTATATATACCATGTTCAAATAGCTGAATCAAAAGCCTCTATTGTACAATTTAGCAACTCTACTTCTCTAAACCTACAAAGTAAAGAGTACAATTTAGCCACTCTACTTTTTTTTGTTTCAATACTTTGATTTCAACCTTTGACAATTTGACAAAAAAAGACTGATCTGGTAGCCTCTATCATAAGCCCTGAAATCTTGAGGAGACCAGTAAAGACCTTTGAAGTATGCTAAGATCGCCTTTCATGTCCTAAGTAATTTTTCAAAAAGATAATCATCAGATTTATACGCTATCAAGTTATATTCAAAAGAAAAATGAAGGGATAGAAAAATAATTACATTTCGCTGGTTTCGAGCCTACATCTACTGAAATGTCGAAACCTTGACCGAGTTGCCCTGGACTAGTTATCTGTCATAATATATGCAACTAGAAAATATGATATAAAACCCAAGCTAGTGCACAACAAATCTGATATGATCAATTAGCATTCATGAATTCATGAATTTGGATTTCGTCAACACCTTAATTAATGTAAAAGAGTGCCTGAAGTCGTGTACTAGTGTTATTTCAAACTTCATGTTATTTCTGATTTCGTAGCAGGAATGTAGGATGTTAATTATGTGTCATTTTATGTACTAGTGTTATTTCATGCAAATGTTATTTCTTATTTCATAGCAGTATTTACTAGAGTTGGTCATGCTGTCGAGATTGGCACAATGGGAAGGGGATTAACAATTAGTAGCCCTTTTTTCTTATATTAATTCTTGATTTACAACTCTCAAATGTTTGAGCTATTTTAACTTTTACATTACTGTACACAAAAAAAAACAACTTTTGTATGAAATCTAATGTGAGCTAGACTCACTTTTTTTCTGAAGAAAAAGTTTGGTGCACTGTAGCAGTGTATTATACCATAAAAATGTGAAATAAACAAGGTTACAGGAAGCCAAAATCACAAATAACAAACTGATCGAAGTACTTTTCATAAAAATTACAATAGTTGTACAACTGTTAACATAATATATAAAATCACCAAAACAATAACCTCTACAATTCATACCCTAAATAATTTATATTATATCATGATCAAATAACTGAATCAAAAGCATCAATTGTACAATTTAGCAACTCTACTTCTCTAAATCTACAATGTAAAGAATACAATTTAGCCACTCTACTTTTTTTTTTTTTTTTTAATACTTTGATGTCAGCCTTTGACAATTTGACAAAAAAAGACTAATCTGGTAGCCTCTATCATAAGCCCTGAAATCTTGAGGAGACCAGTAAAGACCTTTGAAGTATGCTAAGATCGCCTTTCATGTCCTAAGTAATTTTCCAAAAAGATAATCATCAGATTTATACGCTATCAAGTTATATTCAAAAGAAAAATGAATGGATAGAAAAATAATTACATTCCGCTGGTTTCGAGCCTGCATCTGCTGAAATGTTGAAACCTTGACCGAGTTGCCCTGGACTAGTTATCTTTCATCATAAATGCAACTAGAAAATATGACATAAAACCCAAGCTAGTACACAACAAATCTGATATGATCATTCAATTAGCAACTTACTCGGAGCGATTAGCCACACCAGATTTAAGAAGTGCCATACAACTCTCAAGCAGCTGAGGCGAAGGCTCAGGTCCCATTGAATTTGGAGGTGGGGCCTAATGAGGAGGAGATGATTTTTGAGTTGAAACTGGAACTTGAAATTGAAATTATTGACTCTTGAATTTTAACCAAATTGAAATCTACTAGTTTTGTGAAAAATAAAATTATCTTATATATCATACCAACCAAACAATAGGTCGCTAAGAGAGAGATATTACCTTAGTTGAGAACTCAGAGGCCAACAATTTAACGGTTAAAAGAGGTACGAGGGAAGAGGTCGTCAACGATAGGAGAGTCAGAGGGAGAGGTGATGATGGTGCCAACTAGCAAGGAGTGAAGGGAGATGTCACTTTTCTCATGAATTTCTGTCTTCTCGCTTCTCTTTTCGCGAAATTACGAAGACAAAGGAGAGAGAAGGAAGAAAGAAAGAAAAGTAAATTTCAGATTTAATTGATGAATCGGGTATAGAACTGATTTCATATGGATTTTGTTTGACCGCTTCATTAATCAAGCGATTGATAAAAAATGGAGATCCAACGGTAGATCTGCCCATCGGAACCAAACTAGGTCCGATGGGCTTCGGATCTACACAGATTCCCAAGTTATACAACAAGTCTCAAGTGCCTTCCTGTTCTAGTTCCTTAGACGTACAGTGGGCCACTAGGCGTATACACCTCTCTTTTGTTTATATTTCTCTCTTTTTGAGAAACAAAATGTAGTAACCTTACGATATAATTGATATTAAAACCAATTTTATAGAATCATGGAAACCTTTTATCACCTCTCCGCATCACTCGGCCTACGAGTTATGATCAATGTATTGGGTCTGAGACCATCAGTTTATGATTCGCTCATTTTTCAGTCCAGTTGTACTTAAGAGTCTATAATCTCTACTAACATAAATGGAACTTGTTGAGATGGCCATGCAAATATAGTTCTATTAGATTTAAATTTCATAGTTGATAGTTGGTGCTCTTAAAAATCTGTTTCCATTTTATGATTATTGGGCATTTAAGTTTTGTATTGCATATTTCTTTCATTAGTTTTATTTGTTATTAGTATGCATTAAATGCGCAGTATCAAAATAAATTGGACAATAAAATTACAAGTTTCTTATTACAATTTTTTCTCTTAAAATATCACTTCCCTACTAAATTTACGTGCCTTTTTTTTATGTTTGGATGTGTCAATAATAAAAGTTATTTGAGAATAGAGACAATGTACATTTAAATAAAAATTTACTAGTTAGAATAACGGCTATTCATAATAGCAATTATTTGAAAGTGTGAAGAGGGAGAAAAAATTACTTCATTATCAGATTTCCGCTAACACAGTCCTGAAATAATAGAGTTGACTCAATTTCTATTATCTCTACATCGTGACAATTCATTTGAGACCTCACTTACTTATCTTTCCTCCTAATTAGCTTCTTTTTAACACTATTTTTTTTTCTAAATTATAGTTATTCACTATTCTAAATATACAATTCAAATAATATTTTTATAAATCTAAATACCACTATTTTCACACTAACATAAAAATCACCTATACATGAGATCATATATCATCTGACTAACATGACACAAATATATTTATTACATGACATATTGGAAGCCAGAGGGGTGTTAAACATCTCTCGTATGATTCAAGAAAATTGCAAAATTTATGTGTAATTTACTAATTTATGCATATTTTAATAAAATTTTATAGAGTGTCTCCTTCTTAATGATATATTTTTATAATTAAAGTAACCAATATGTCTTGCTCTAATAATATTTATTCGAATATTAGTTTTCATTGACACTATAATAGTAAAATTTGTATGCCATCCTTAATAACAAGTATATGAAATAAATACTCATAGAATTAATTGTCTTATTAATTTGTTCCATTACATCGAAGAGATCTGAGCAAAAACATCTAATGTGTTCAGATAAAGGTTTGAGTTAGTGAGAATAGTGAACTAACTTAAATTTGAGATAGTAAATTAATTTAATTTTTAGTTGAGTTACTAGAATGTGGCCTCAAGCCTAATTTTATAATTTTGTCTAATTAAAGCATTATTCTTTTGGACGCAAAGGACATAAGTGTGAAAATTGTAGCTAGATACTTTGTTTAATTAATTTTTTATTGATTTTTTTACAACATCAACTATTATGTTATACGAGAATTAATTTTTCAACCCAAATTAAAGTATTTAGGGTTAACACTTAAATATCTCAAGATTCAAGTACTATATCTGCTAAAATTTTCAAAATTTAGATTTTAACAAGCTCTGTATTTACGTGTAAAGTTCATAGTTCTGGTCCGGATTATTTAAAATTTAGAACCAAAAGTTAGTCTAAAAAATTAAATGAGATGACAAAGTCATATAATATTGATCTTATTTAGAACCAAAAGTTATTCCATTGCTAGTAGTCTAGCACCTAGCAACCTAGCACATATCTTCGATATTAGAGGCGTTGTAACAATAGTTGTTTATCTGTCGCATTTTTTGTTTTTGATTTGGTTTGAGCTGAAACTCTCCATTCTAAATATAATCAGAGATATTTGTTTTCCCGTTTAAAGATTTCTCTTACTAGATTCTCATATTCTTCAGTTCTATGCTTCCATGAACATGCAACAAACTAATTAAGGTCACAATGTTGTGACCACAGTCGATCGCAATGCAACAATAGCGAAGATCACCTTGTATTGGATACCGAGAAGATCACGAGGTTGATTGTCAATAATTACGCTGCATCAAATTTTGTTAAAGAAAATTAATATCACCTCCATCTCGAAAAAGGTAACTTGTATTACGATCAATGTATGTTTATCTTTCATTGACTTGCTAATATAGAGGTAGATTTTGGGAGATCGGATCACCTAAATTAATTCAAATTTTAAGTATGGATTATTGCAATAGAATCCAAACCGTCTGATCAATTTTCACACCGATATTAAAAATCTACATGAATTTTCAACTTTAGTGTTTTTTTAAGGAATTTTCAACTTTAACAAAATTTATCTGAATTCTCATCCGATACAAACTCAAAATTTAAGTTACTTTAGGGGGTCTGGACTATATATGGTATCAAAACATGATTCTGTATTACCCTACACGGTCCAACTTTTAGTCCCAAATAAAAGTGAATTGCAATTATTGAAAGATTACTGCAAAAAAATTTAGTCCCACTAAATATCGGATGGTCCGCTACCTCCCTTTCCTTACAAAATTTTGCCAAAGTTGTATTAGGGTTTTAGAATTTCTTCAAAATAGTAATTTTTTATTGAAGCACTTGAATTAAATTGTTAGCGGCTTAATATAAGAGGATATTACGCAAGAATTTATAGTTTATCCAAAAAAAAAAAAGCCACATACCAGATCATGGACAATAACAGATTAATTGTGTCTAAATAAACTATCAAGTGGTTCAACAAGTTTCTTTTTTAAAAGTAAATATTTTGTTTAATAAAGAATTCCACAATGAAAAATTAATAGATGACAACTATTTAATACAGTCGTGTCTATACTTTTTATTTATTTTTATCTATCATAAATTACTCAGGAGGTCTAATAAGTATAATCAGTGTTCTAAATAGTGTGCTATAACGACACAATAATGGTGCTATTGTGTTTTCAGACCTTGAACGCTAACCTATTGGATAAAAGTACACTATTTCAGCTACGACCACTATAGAAATAATAACATTTTTTTATTTGTACTACACGCTTCGTTATTATTTTAGTTTTTAAATTATTCATGTTCCTAGTTTCCTTTCCAAAATTATTAATTATTACCAAATCAGTCACACCTTCAATTTCCGCTATAAATATGGATGGAATCCAACAACAGCAACCGATAATAATGATATCATAGCATTAATTTGATGACATGGCACTATATATTCTTCAGAGTTGTTTAAGCCAGTATAGAAGTTCCAGGACCAAACTGAAATGTTAGTAAATGTTCAAGGACCGTTCATAAAATTGTTGAAAAAAAAAGTGAAAATTTCTCACCAGAATTTTATTGTGCCATGTAATCAGTTTCAAGTGACAGATTGACAATACCATCATTATTTGAATGTTGGCATGAAATTATAAATTTTATGGTTTAAATTGGAAACTTTCAAACTTTTATTTTCTTTTACCTTTTTCTTTTCTCTATCTTTGTGTAACATTCAATACTTACAGCCATGTTTTAAAATTAATTATACTCGAAAAGAAATTCAAAACTTATATAAAAGTTTTCATTCACCTTGTTTTAGTCATTGCACAAGTTATCAATTGTTATTCATTTCTAGCTAGCATTTTATCAGTTCCTGAAGCACTTGGAAAATTTATAGTCATAAATGTCTTTAAGATAATTTGTGAATAATTTAGGAATACATATATATTTTTAATATGAGAGTGCATTAATTTTAACCTTAAATTATCCCTCTTTGTAAAAATTTATACGAAATAAATAAATAAATTTTAATCAAAAAAAAATGCAGTGGTTTAAAAATCGGTCTATTCGGCCAAATATTCGTATTCTGTTGGAATTCAAATAGAAAATCAGTATTATGTCCAATATTCGATTTCGAAGTGGTAAATGTATTCCGAATAGGTAAATTTATTTACTGTGTAACATTTGTAGAGAGTAGAAAGCAATACACAATTAATATCTATTTATAGGGCTGCTAATGATTAAGATTCGGCTCAAACTCGGCTCGGCTCAATGAGAGAAGCAAAATGATTCGACTCTTAATTAACTCAGCTTGATTTTGAAAGAAAAAATTCAGCTCAATTCAGCTCATATAAATACTTGGCTCGACTCGACTCAGCTCGCGAGCCAAGTTCAATATCTCGTCTTCAAGTTCGTGAATTTAGTTTGGGGATATTTTTCAGAATTTTCACATTTCTGTTGTTTTGGCTTTATTGACTTGTTGACCGTCAACGACCATTGGGTCATCTAATTTGACTATTAAATACTGGAATCTAAAATCCGAAATCTTTAGAGGAAATCAAAATCAGAAATCTTTATTCGATTATTTGATAAAAATTAAGAGCAAAAAGTACGATTCCTGCATTTATATCCGGTCCAAATTATTCTTCTATATATTTTCAAACTAAATAAGTATCTGATTATATATATGATTATATTTGTTTAAGAATAAATTTGAAGAATTTAAATATGTCTTCGTTTTTATGAATTTCACAAATGCACCTTTTTGTAAAATTCAAAAATAACTTTTGCAAAACAAAATGAAGGTTGAAAATGATAGACACATCTACAACTGATGTATACACTATTTATTGGAGTAGAATTAGGGTGTTCTTAAGTTCAACTGATGAATCCAAACCGTTGAAACCGAACCGTTGAAATTTCGTTAAATCAGCTTCAAATGATGAATCCGAACCGTCAACCCGCCTATCTTACGAGTGATGCGCCTACATGTGAAAATTTTAAACATTTAAATTAATTTAGTATAAATTCATCAATTGGTCAAAATTAAAAGGTTAATAAATTAATTTTAATGCATTTATTTTTGAACGTTTTTTGACCACTTGACTTTATACTAAATTAATTCGAATGTTTAAAATTTCTACATCACTCGTAAGATAGATGAATTTTAACGGTCAAGATTCATTATTTGAAATCAATTTAACGGGTTTTAGACTTGAGTTCGTCAAAAGAGAACTTAAGAACACCCTTGTTGTACTATTTATTGATGGATAAGGAACATATATAGTTTGCCAGCTCCGTATCTTATTTTATGTTATTTGAAAAAGTAATCAACTTGTGTTATTTTAATATTTCAGTGAAAGATTAAGATAGTGACTATTTCGAACAGTTAAATTAGTCGCTAATATCACTAATTATTTAAGTTATTTGCTCATCTAGTTTATCAATATGAGTCGGCTCAGGAGCCGGCTCGCGAGCTTACGAGCCGAATCGAGTCAAACGAAGTGTTTACATGAGCCAAGCCGAGTCGAGCTTTTTCTTTCAAAATCGAGACAAGTTGAGTTTGAGCTTTTTCTAATTTTGAGTCCGATTCGTTTTGAAATATTGAGCTGCTCAACTCATTGATTCACAAACCAACGTTCATTTAAAGAATTCTAAATCATTTAAAGACTTAAAAAGAGGTTCTTACTAAAGCTAATGAAGACTCCAGTCTAAAGAATTTATGTTTGATTTAATTAAGACATGTACTATATGTCCAAAATTTTATTGCATTAAATATTTGATGGGACCTACGCGGTATCAAGACATATATGAGTGCAACTGTGCAAGAACATGTATAATTATATAATTTTCCAAAATAAATATTGATATACATATTTTTATTCATCTCAATTACATAAGGACCATACCATAGTGATATTAATCAAAATTTTATTGTTTTTATATAATCTGTAGAGATGATTTTTGTTCCTTCTCGTAGAAATTAAGAAAATAATAAAAATTGAAAGTGGAGCCGTGAGTATTCAATTTTAAAGGATTTAAATTGTCTTCACTTTTATTTTAAACGTTCTAGGATTTATTTTAGATTTAAATCATTTTATCAGTGAGGTTCCACTTTTTTTTTTTTTAAAAGTAAACTTATAAGTATTTTGGGAAATATAAATATTGGATGTGTTTAGTAGTCAAAAGTTTTGACTTTCATGGCGGTCGCATACTACGATGAGAAAAACAAAATAACATTTGCATGAAATAACACTAGTACATAAAATAACACATAATTTATATTGCTACAACACATAATTAACATCCTACATTCCTTCTACAAAATCAGAAATGAAGTTTGAAATAACACTAGTACACGACTTCATGCTCTCTTTTACATTAATTGAGGTGTTGATGAAATCCAAATTCATGAATTCTATGAACTTCTGTCAGTTCAGCTCACATCTTCTTTACAAGTGAATCTTATAAGATATTATGCTTCAATTCCCATTAAGCGACATTATCCCGATTGAAAGTAACATTATCCTGCAAAGATAAAAAAAAAAAAATTATTTGAATTAGCTTCCAAAATGAATTAAAAGAATAATAATCAAGTACTGGAACGAGAAAATAATTCACTTCTGAATTCGAGAATTCACTTGAATTGCCTGCTAAGTTTTTCAATCCAAAAGAAAGTTGTTTGTAAATTTGCATGTGCCAAGGTAGATTGCATATTATAAAAAAAGTCTAGGTATAATATGGATATATAATTCTTAGTATCAATTCTATCAGACTGTTACGAATGGAAGGGAACCAGCATCTAATTGGCGATATCAAGCCAAAAATATTGTTACTGGATAGCACATAGGTGTGGTTATATTTCAAAATAACGAAACTAATTATTAGGGTTTTTCAACGAAAAAAAATCCATAAAGTGGAATGTATCTCTCATGTTAGCATGCAATTTAGTTAGTAAGTAGGCACTACTCAGAACAGAGTGGCACATATTAATATCCAATTGATACAAGGTACGGCATATTTTAAAATAACCCCACAACAGAATGGATACGATAAGGAAACTTAACTTAATGCAACCCTAGAAGAAGGATGCCTTCCCCTCCCACTTGTGAAGTCATCAGAGTTGCTCTTGTCAGTAGGCATCAACCAATCCATGTTGAATTCATTCCATCTTTTAGCTTCAAGAGGAGAAGAAAAATTAGTCAGAACTGTGGTTATATTTCAAAATAACGAAACTAATTATCAGGGTTTTTCAACGAAAAAAAAGCCATTCAGTGGAATGTACTTCTCATGTTAGCATGCAATTTAGTTAGTAAGTAGGCACTACTCAGAACAGAGTGCCACATATTAATATCCAATTGATACATGGTACGGCATATTTTGAGAAACTAAAGTCTTTATGATGATTAATTTCTTCTCAATGCGGTGCTACTCTGGATGCCATTTGGACAAATTAATCATCATAAAGACTTGTTAACTCAATTCAGTTCGAGAGAACAATTAAACTCCAAACAATACATGCCATAATATGATATGCATAGGAAGGAAGCGGATTTGCTAATATGAAACTTTTCAGCAATAGACAATTCACCTTGATGATACTAACTATTATTCATCTAGCATAAAATAACCCCACAACAGAATGGATAAGAGAATGAAACTTAACTTAATGCAACCCTAGAAAAAGGATGCCTTCCCCTCCCACTTGTGAAGTCATCAGAGTTGCTCTTGTCAGTTGGCATCAACCAATCCATGTTGAATTCATTCCATCTTTTTGCTTCAATAGAAGAAAAAAAAAAATAGTCAAAAGTGTGGTTTTATTTGAAAATAATGAAATTAATTATCAGGGTTCTTCAACGAAAAAGAAGCCATTCAGTGGAATATACTTCTCATGCTTGCATGCAATTTAGTTAGCATGTAGGGACTATTCAGAACAGAGTGGCACATGTTACTATCCAATTGATACAAGTTACGGCATATTTTGAGAAACTAAAGTCTTTATGATGATTAATTTGTTCTCAATGCGGTGCTACTCTGGATGCCATTTGGACAAATTAATCATCATAAAGACTTGTTAACTCAGTTCAGTTCGAGAGAACAATTAAACTCCAAACAATACATGCCATAATATGATATGCATAGGAAGGAAGCAGAGTTGCTAATAAGAAACTTTTCAGCAATAGACAATCCACCTTGATGATATTAACTATTATTCTTCTAGCATAAAATAACCCCACAACATATTGTATAAGATAAGGAAACTTAACTTAATGTAACCCTAGAAGAAGGATGTCTTCCCCTCCCACTTGTGAAGTCATCAGAGTTGCTCTTGTCAGTTGGCAGCAAACAATCCATGTTGAATTCATTCCATCTTTTTGCTTCAATAGAAGAAAAAAAAATAGTCAAAAGTGTGGTTTTATTTGAAAATAATGAAATTAATTATCAGGGTTCTTCAACGAAAAAGAAGCCATTCAGTGGAATATACTTCTCATGCTTGCATGCAATTTAGTTAGCATGTAGGGACTACTCAGAACAGAGTGGCACATGTTACAATCCAATTGATACAAGGTACGGCATATTTTAAGAAACTAAAGTCTTTATGATGATTAATTTGTTCTCAATGCGGTGCTACTCTGGATGCCATTTGGACAAATTAATCATCATAAAGACTTGTTAACTCAGTTCAGTTCGAGAGAACAATTAAACTCCAAACAATACATGCCATAATATGATATGCATAGGAAGGAAGCAGAGTTGCTAATATGAAACTTTTCAGCAATAGACAATCCACCTTGATGATACTAACTATTATTCATCTAGCAAAAAATAACCCCACAACATATTGTATAAGATAAGGAAACTTAACTTAATGCAACCCTAGAAGAAGGATGTCTTCCCCTCCCACTTCTGAAGTCATCAGAGTTGCTCTTGTCAGTTGGCAGCAACCAATCCATGTTGAATTCATTCCATCTTTTAGCTTCAAGAGGAGAAGAAAAATTAGTTAGAACTGTGGTTATATTTCAAAATAACGAAACTAATTATCAGGGTTTTTCAACGAAAAAAAAGCCATTCAGTGGAATGTACTTCTCATGTTAGCATGCAATTTAGTTAGTAAGTAGGCACTACTCAAAACAGAGTGCCACATATTAATATCCAATTGATACATGGTACGGCATATTTTCAGAAACTAAAGTCTTTATGATGATTAATTTGTTCTCAATGCGGTGCTACTCTGGATGCCATTTGGACAAATTAATTATCATAAAGACTTGTTAACTCAGTTCAGTTCGAGAGAACCATTAAACTCCAAACAATACATGTCATAATATGATATGCATAAGAGTTGCTAATATGAAACTTTTCAGCAATTGACAATTCACCTTGATGATACTAACTATTATTCATCTAGCATAAAATAACCCCACAACAGAATGGATAAGAGAATGTGTGACATTATGAATTTTATAATAAATATTCTATACTGACTGATTGAGTTAAGGCGTCACGAATCGAATTATAAATATAGAAAAACGGTCCAGTGCGGATGGATGACCCGCACTGCGGGTGGCTTCACCCGCACTGGGACAAGTTCTTTAATAAACGGCTGTGATTTTCACTGGGTGCGGATGGTAGTGCGGATGGGAATCCGCAGTGCGGGTGAGTTCTGTACTCTTCTGAAGTTGACGAATTTTCGCTAAGTACTGGATGCGGATGGGGATCATCCGCACTGAGCTCAGTGCGTCCGCACTAGGCTCGGACTTTTT